>SKCR01031539.1:0-18840 GCA_019454045.1 Zanthoxylum bungeanum | reverse complement strand
CTTGGTCATGATTATCCGATATTAAAGAGACTAGTTGCTCGTTATCCGAATATATGCTTCGTACGGGGCAGACACTGTACCAGCCCCAGGCCTCGCATGTGATCATCCGATACTGGACAGAAATACGCAATACTACGTATACTATGCCTGATACAGATCCTTTATTCATGTAAGGATATTTCCGGAGAATTGGGGAGAATTGGCGCTTCGCTAGAAGCAAACATTGTCTTGTAATTCGGTATAAACGTAGTACGAGGTACTTACGTGTTCAGATAGTCCGACGACCGAATTTACTGCCAACATATCAAGGGATCTCATGGGTCGCTTCCCAAAGATTCACCGATGATGTATGACTCGCACTTTAATTAATCTGGGATTAATAAGATGAGAGAGAAAATTAATCTGGGATTAATTACAGAGATATTTTATCTAGGATAAAATATCAATTAAAGAGAGATAACGATTAATTTGGAATTAATCGGTAAATTAATATATTTGATATATTAAACGAAATTGGATTTCGAAGCGGAATTAAAATTAGATTTTAATTCGGGCGAGCGAATTAATTTAGAATTAATTTGTTAGCGACGTGAATAGTGACTTCGCTAGGCGTAATCATTTAATTACGTCGCAAAGAAAAATTCGTTAATTTGGAATTAGCAAACCCGAGCCCGAGATTATTTGCGAATGCATTCGCATTTCGAATTTGAGTGCGGCACGTAAGTTAAATCAAGCATCAAATCGCTAGTCGCATCAAGCGTCAAGTCACTTGTCACTTTGAGTGATGTGACTTGACAACTTGATTGAGGTGACTTGATGTGAGTTGATGGATGTGGTGGTTGGCATTAATGCTTGACTTTTTGTAAAGCAAAATATGCATAATGAATTTGGAATTTTATTAAGTGTATGATATACTCAAAACCAACACCTTCCAACTCTCTCTTTTCTCTCCTTCCACCTCTCTCTCTCTCTCGACCACTGTGGGCTCTTTTTGTTCTGGTTTTTGCGAAACCAGTGAGCAAAATTAAGGGAAGCTAGTGGATTTTGTGGCAAAATTGAGAGTGCTAGCACACTCCGGGATCATGCAAAGGTGATAGGGAAGTCCACCCATGAGCCGGGAACCATTCGACGAAGCTTGGAGCTTGACGAAGGAATCCAAAAGCCCGAAACCAGTGAGCACTGGCAGTGAACTGCCGAGCAATCCAAGAGCAAGCAGAAACATTTTTGTTGCCTCCCGCGTCGCTCAAAACCGATCGATGTAAATATTCCTCGACTTCCTCGAATGTATTCACACATGTTCATGCTTGATTTATTATCCTTGGGACCTAGATAATCTCCAACATCATGTCCTCCTAATAGTATTTCTCCACATATCTAAAGTTATGCTAGCCCTTCATGCATTTGTTGGGATTTTGGGCATAGGGCGCAGCGGAAGCACTGTTCGGGCGAAATCGTAATTTTAAAACTTTTAAAATTACCGAATGAATTATTCAATATCTAATATGAATAATTCATTCACATTTCACCTAAACACATTTATTCGATATCAAATAGCGATATAAATATATATGAAATGTCGCAAAACTTTTACGAAAACGGTTTTCCGTAAAATGGCATAAAACGTGTTTTTGACCGAACCGACTACCCAATACACATGAGGGCTGCCCAGGTCAGCCCGAATAGTATTAGGGCAGTTCATGGGCTGCCCGAACAGTGACAAATTCACTGTTTGGACAACCGTCACCCGGTTGGCTCAAAAGTCACATGGGAACGCCGTTTTTTACCGTTTTCGCTTATTTCAACTCCGAAATAATTTCTGGCAATTGTTCCAACACTCAAAACACATCCAATACATTTATATGACATCAATTTCATCAACATAAACCCAGATTTTCCAGAACTAATCCAGAAACCAAAAATGCTAATTTTCATGCTTTAAATCCAATTTTTCAAGATTAATCCAATTAATCAAAACACCAATCAAAGTCACCACACATGAACCACCCAAGAACAATTCTAGGCATAACAAGAGTGGTCATAACACTCTAGAATGGCAACATATCATCAAATGATCAAATTGGACTAATATTACAATAATATCAACCAAATCAACTTCAAACATGCACCATGCTCCCTAGAATCCTTCTAGATAATCAAGAACATGAAACAAGCTTTCAAAGCTTAAGGGAATTGAAGATTACCTTTTAATATCTTATTTTCCTAAGTTTTTTCTTGATTTTTCTTCATTTTCTTCGTTGATTCATCAAGAACAATTTGAGAGCTTTTTTCTTGGTTTAGTTTCAGCCATGGTGGAATTGTGTTGAAGAAAATAAATTTTTTTTTTCAATTAAAAACCATGATGACCGACTTATACAAGGGCATTTTTGTTATTTTTAAAATTTAATCCAATTAAATAACATTAAGCTTTTTGGTAGCAAATCAAATTTGCACACATTTAGCTTAATTAAATCATGCCATGTGTATCAATAATAATTAAACATATTTCATAACATTTATGAAATATGGATATTATTTAACTATTCAAATATTTAACAATTAAATATCTAAATAATTAATTAATATATTTTTTATTATATATGTATTTTTTATTTAAATTAAATAACAAATACATATATTAATGGCATGTGTCAAAGGTTCATTTGACAAATAATTAATGTGTATCGAATCAAATTATGTATCAAATACAAATACATAAAAATTATTAATTGGCCAAAATCCCCTAATGCATGTGATATCGTTTAACCGATTAAACGATTCGAATTAACTCGTTTAATCCGATGAAGTATTATGAATAATCTGTATTATTCATAACGCGTTGCCCAAGTGCTCAATGAGTACACTTCATATTGTGGGACTCTCTAAGTTTAGGTTTATTCGTCACGAAATCAATTTCGTGTCCATAATTCACTCACTCATGAATTATGACGACCACGGATAATCTTGCTAAACTATGCAAGTCGAGGTCATTGCATACGTATAATCCCTCCGTCACAGGCTATTCATATTATACCTGGGATAGAGATAAGAACGTCAAATCTGTATGGTATAATATAGTTGACTTTTCAAATTTACGATCTCTAAATAATACTCGGAATTTGTTTCCGAAGTTATACCACGGTCATGGATTTACTAGATCGCAAATACGTGGAGGATGTCTATGCCTTGTACACAGGACTGACAGATTCTATCTTGATACGCACTGGATATCATTAGCATCAGTCCACACCCAACGAATAAGCGGATGTTTGATATAAATAGATCGATGACGTGACTGCCATCAAATTATGGAGGATAACTCATATATCCATTATGGTATCTCAAGTCGAAGGATCACTATGGTCGCTTAACTCGAGAAGGTTCATATTGACGTTGGTGTACCATCTATTAGGAAATCTTCGGTGAGTCATTCAGTGTTTATCAAATAAATACCTATATGTTCATACGAGTCTCCCGAGACTCATTATTCATTGGGATAAACCATCGTACCAAGTCATGATATACGATATGTACTGGTCTCAGTGGATTTTGCTAACCGGCCTGTGTTAGTAAATCTTGACCGAGAACTTTATTTAAGGATATACAACTTTTAGTGACGCTTCCCAATGTCAATTACAAACTACATTGTAATTGTGCACTACGTTGTAAATCCTAGGGACTTTGTCTAATATACACGTATCACTAAATCAGATTTAGTTTCAATATAATCATAAATAGATATCTAATCGCAATTAGATCAAATATGTATATAAAAGACAAGAGGTGCTACCATTAAATAAGTAATATTATGGAAAAATGAATTATTCGTATTTATGAATCGGACATAAATGCGATCCGGATTGGCACTCCGAGCACCAACCCTAACAGCATTAGCGTTGCTGCTCTTGGGTTTGCACATTAGGTTCAAAATTATCTTCTTCATTAAACGGTAATACTAAAGATGAAGAGTCGTCTATTGGTTCAATTGGAAATTCATCAGAACGACACTCTTTGCGAAGAAAGTTATGTAGTACTACACATGCTAACACAAGCTCTCCTTGTGTCTTAAATAGAAATCTTCAAATCCTCATAATCAACTACATTCTTTTCTCGAAGTTTATTATGACTTGAGTGGGACTAGCAAAGAACAAATTATTCATTGTTATATATTACAAATAACATAATGTACTAAACTAGTAAGCTATAAATATATTTAAAAGATTATGAACTAAACTCACCTTCAAGTAATTTTTCCATACTAGCAGTGAACGTCTTTGCAATTGGATCCCACCTAAAGCCAGAGTTGTCACGCATAAGCGTAGACATCTTATTATACTGTTTCTTAAACCACTTCATTCGGCTCAAGTAATGATTATATGTTTTTGAGAACCTAATTTTTGCGTTAAGACGAGGAAGTATCACTCTTTCTACATTTTGCTTGCTAAGTGACTCATTAGAATCACACAATCCCCTATTGACAGCATCCACCAAGAGGTGCAACAACTCATTCATATCATTTATGGTCCAAGATTCATAGTTCTCTTTCTCTGTGCCATTTCCTTTGTTATTTTCTTGTTCTGAATCCCCATTTAAATTACTACTACAACACATGTAAGAAATTTTTAATAGAATTTTTAATTGTTCATTAACAACCATACCAAGACATGAGAACATATCAACAATTGCATTTTTTTTAATTCAATTCAATGTTAATATACTGGCGCGACCGAATCCACATCACCATAAAATTCAATTTATTTTCTGAAAATTCAACATGTTTTGTGGTGTCAAATTTCTGTTATCCATAATTAAAATTATGTTCGGAAGCGCTCTTCATATCACCATTATTATATTATGAAGTCTTTAATTATTAATTATTTAGGGATTATAAAAAAATTAAGAGCCATATGTGTTTTTTATTCCTAGATCCGACCATGATGCTTTGTTACGTTAACTAATAAAATGCATGGGATTCAAACTACCGTACTCCTACATTCAGAGATAATTATGATGATTTATCTTTTTTTTTCTTTAACTGAGTTCAATCACAGTGCATTGACACAAGAGCATTGGTGCAAGAGCATTGACATAACATAAGAGTGCAAAAAATGAGTAGGTGATAAGCAGAAAATTATATCAATATTTACCGTCCCTTTTACTTAATATTTTGTATAGTTTCTCAAGTATTGTGAATATTTTGATATATTTTGTGTTATTTTATAGATAAATAAAATATTGGGACTAGCTGGAAACAAATCGGGGCTAAAATGGTGAAAAACGAATGAAAAATGGTAAAATGGTAAATTTACTGTACACGCATCATGACGCACAGGCCCTTTGCGTCGTGACGCGCCTCAATAATTCATCTACCGACACGCGTCATCACCACATCATCATGTGCGTCATCACCACGTCATCATGACGCAGCTGCCATCTACTGTAGCGTGCGTCGCCACGCGCAAGCCCTTTGCGTCACGATGCGGCCCGTTTTTGAAGCCTATAAATAGAGGCCTGATTCAGAAGGAAAATTCATACTTTTTTCTAGGGAATTTCCTTAGAAAACTAAGAAGAGAGTATCTTGTTTGTTTAATTTCAGTTTTCTTGTATTAATTTTTATTTTAAGTAATAAATATTTCTTTGTTTCACTTAAAAGCATCAGTAGGTAACTTATTTCTGCTGGGTCAAGGTGAAACTTTTATTATTATAATTTAGATTAATCTCCCTTATTTTACAAAATATAAATTATTTTAAAACCTAACTTAATTGGATATCGTCTTTATGGTCGGTTGGACTTAATTAAATTAATTTTAACCTGACTTAATTAGATACAATCTTTATGATCAGTTGAAATTAATTAAAATATGACTTAATCAGTATACCATCTATATGGTTGGTTGGTAATATAATGTAAAATTATATATTATAATAAGGGAAATTTCTATATTTGAAGTAATAAAAGTGGATTCCCAAACCTCATCATTTTATTTCATTGTTGTAATTTTTACCTTTTTTAGTTTTCAATTAATTACATGATGTTTTATTTATTTATGTATTTAGTAGTCCTAAGTATGTGTTGTAACTAAATATGTTGTCTAGGGTTGTGATGAAAACCAATATCAATGATTTAATAAGTTGACTTTTCTTATATCTTCTATGATGTTTTGGTTTATTTATTGAGTCTAGTTCTTAATGCTTATTGTTAATTGGCCACTAATAAGATTGATTAGGTAAACTTAAAATGAACTTGGAAAATGGATTTTAGGTTTAGTCGTAGACTCAATAACTCACGATCTCACATTCATCTTTGAGATTTCCTTCCAGGATAGGAATATACCTGTCGGGCGTGGGTAATCATAATTGGAACTTAAACTTAATGAATTCAGAGTTTCTTAATTAACATAGGAATATACTTAATTGGGTTACTTTGGGTGTTTTCATCTGACCATCGGAAGAGGCTTTTGCATATTTTCATGTTCCAAATGTGGGACAAAGAGACTGGGCGACGCATGCTGTTCCGGGCTCGCGGCCCGATTGGGAGTACGGAGTAGCCCGCGGGGGACTAAACCAGAGAATAATGGAGTCGCCACCCGGTGTGAACCGGGACAAAGATTTAAGGCCGTACTCACCCCTCGCAAGGGAAGACCTCAAACCGTTGGGTTCAGAGCGGTCTCTTACTTATGCCACTTGTAATGAAACGATTTGTGCAATAATCTAACCAAGCCTAAGCAACATATTTCCATGGATAATTTAATCCTAAGTTCGCATGCATAAGTACAAAGCTCATATCTAAGTTTGCATATAACACATTTTTCATGTTTGCATACAACCTATTTGCATATAATCTATGTCCGAATTTGCATGCATAAAGGTAAATTAACATACGGCAAGCATACAACTTAATAAGCACATTGTACTCATACACGTGGGGAATAAAAATAAATGGCAATTGCATAATCATGCGTAATGAAAAGAGGCAATCAGATTTGTAATACAAATGGATAACTGATATGGGCAAATTACGCACAAGGTATGATAAAAAGGACTCAGTTCAGTGTGTGTGCGTTCGTGTAACGTTCGTAAACGCGTTCAAACGGTAAACAGAAGGTTCGCGTTCATGTATCGTTTGAGAACGCGTTCGAATGGAACCAGACCTGATACATAATAAAATAAAGAAAATACATGCGCGTTCGTGTAGCGTTTGCAAAATACGTTCGAACGGTAAACAGAAGGTTCACGTTCGTGTAGCGTTCGAGGACGCATTCAAACGGGACCATACCTGATGCAAGATTAAACAAAGAAAATGTGTGCGCGTTCGAGTAGCGTCTGAAAATGAGTTCGAACGTTAAACAGAAGGTACGCGTTCGTGTAGCGTTCGAGAACGCGTTCGAACGGAACCAGACCTGATGCATGCAACACATTCATGGACAAACAAATCCACAATGTAGGACCTCACATGTCCGATTGAACTCATTCTCATCCAATCATGTGTACCTCGTCCGGCGCGGCAAAGCATCGTGGTAAAGGATTTTAACCTCTCAAAATAGAGGACCTTTAATCGCACTTACTAAGCCCATGCGCAAATAATACAATGCATACAAGAAATAAAAGAAACAACAATATCGGACTTCGTATACCCGATTGAACACATCTCATATTCAACCGAATATACATCGTCCGGCGCGGCGAAGCATCGTGGTAAAGGATTTTAACCTCTCAAAATATTGGACATTTAATTGTACTTACTAAGCCCATGCGCAAACAACACAATATATATATATATAAAAAGTAAAGACAACGATATCAGACTTCATGTAACTGATTGAACATATCTCACATCCAATCGAATATACATTATCCGGCGCTTCGAAGCATCGTGGTAAAAGATTTTAACCTCTCAAAATAGAGGACCTTTAATCACACTTACTAAGCCCATGCACAAACAACACAATACATATATAAAAAGTAAAGACAACGATATCGGACTTCGTGTATCCGATTGAACATATCTCACATCCAATCGAATATACATTATCCGGTGTGGCAAAGCATCATGGTAAATGATTTTAACCTCTCAAAATAGAGGACCTTTAATCACACTTACTAAGCCCATGCGTTTTATCTCATCATTACATAAACAAATAACATGCGGAAATCAAGTAACGAATAATAAACAAATCAAAACTACATAAAACGAAATATGCGCCGTTTACTCAAGTGGTACATGGAGTTGTATCCCGAGTACAGATCATACTACCGTCCATTCAGAATCGGCTATGAAATTTATGTCCGGGTTTCCATCATATATACCACGAGAGGTGACACATTTTCCATTTTATTCAAGGGCCACAACATACATCATTTTACAATTCATGCATTTTCTATCTATTCAAGGGCCACAACATGCTTCACTCCACAATAATCATGCAAACGAAACTCAATAAATAATAAAAATACAACTGAAAAGCGGATGTGAAAGAATACCCTCAGGTCTAACCTTTTTCGTTGACTCTCGGACTCGCGTTTCACGGGGATCGGAAGGGTGAAAGCTCCGCAACTTTTCTGGTTCACTGGTTTACATTTTTCCTCGCTGTTTCACTGCTCAAACTACTGTTTTTGCTCCGTTTCACTGCGGTTTTTTGCTGCTGTACTTCTGTTGTATCTTGGTCATTGTTTTTGGTGTTTTGGGCTACGGTTTTGGGTGTTTTTAAAGGCTTTAAGTGCAGTTTTTTAGTCACTGGTTTAGGTGATTTAGAGGCTGTTTTTCGGTGGTGATGTGTGCTGCTGTATAGGGGGCTGTTTCGGTGGTGTTTCTTGCTGTATATGGGCTATTTTTTGGTGATGTGTGTTGCTGTATAGGGGCTGTTTCGATGGTGTTTCAGGTTGTAATGTTTTCGGCAATTGCGGGGGGGGTTTTGGGGCTGTGATTTTCGGCTAAGGGTGTAGGAGGAGAAGAGAAATATTTGCTTGCTGTATGCGTGAATCAAGAGGCTTTTTTCTTGCTGTATGCGTGTGTGTCAGAGGATGCAAGGGTTGGGAGAGGTTGGTTTTTTATAGGCAAAAGGGTAGGGCTACTCCTTGCTTGACAATGAGAGAGATTTGGCATTTAATGGGGATTTGATTTAGTGTCAAACAAGGAAATCCTAAGATTGAGGGGGGACAAAATTAGTTCAATTTAGGAAGTCAATATATTTAATTTGTGTTGTTTAGGCATAAATTTGTTAAGTTAGGAATAACATATTCTTGATTGGGAATATAATTGGTTGATTGATTTTAATTAGGCATGATCTTATTTAATGTTTTATTTAATTTGGTATATGATTTAATTAGATGCATGAGATGCATGTGGTTATCAAAATAGAATATATCCTTCCGACCTTATTCCTTCCACACTCGTGGTAAGTTCATTTATGTCCTAGGTATGGCTCATTCTATGTACCGATGCAAGGTACACAAGATCGCTCTCTCTTATGCTACGGGGTGAACCTTGGTCACTTCAGTCCATTTCCATCGGTAAAAGACAAAGACCGCCTATTTACAACATGGACTAAGCCTATTATGGGGATCATGCCAATGTCTAGAAATGACGAATTGGGCTTCTAGCAACCGCGGTTATGAGGATAAACTTGGAAGCATCCAAAAGTATACAAATATGTCCTAACAAGGCGTATCCTTTCTGGATGAAGGCCAGTAAGGATATCGAGCTCATGCTTCTGGCATACTTGGATCATGTTGGGATTTTCTAAGCCCATCAAGGTTTTCATACAAGTTGGCCCATTATCATTTAAAAGCATTCAATCATACTATTACGAGGTGTAAATTTGTCCCAGTTGAAAAAGGCCCAACATGTTTACACTTTTGCGATAACGTGGCTAAATAACTTCAAATGGTAATGGGCCCAAACACAACATGGCCCATCGCCATTTTAGAAGCTTTTGGCCCAATTTTCATAAGACCAAAACTCGTCCCAGTTTAAATGGCCCAACAAGTTCACAGCTCATGATGAAAGGTCAAACTAAATCCAAATGATGATAGTCTCAAACACAAGCATAAATGGATGGTTTCTATTGGTCATACAACTATGGTTCACATGTGGATTTATGAGAGTGTAGACAAAGGCTCCCGCTGGTAAAGGATTGCCCACAACTAGGTCTCCCCACTCAAGGGTTCGAGCGACCAAGTGAGCACACCTTTTTTATACCCTAAGGTATGTGCCAACGAGTGATGATACATGAATGACCGTCAAATGGATTTCTTATTGAAGATTCCCCAGAGGGAGGGTGGAGTGAACTCTCTTAAATACCCTTGCCTCTTAGGCTCTTATTGCCTTGGTGACAAGAATAAACAATAGGTCTTCCAAATTAGTCCATCACCGTAAGCTTCGAGTAAATGATTATCTAGGTGTCTTCACAGCTTTTCCTTTCAGCTATAGAAAGGTAGTGAATGAAGGAATACACCAAACCATTACCTAGCTCTAATAATGCCTTTAATTAAACCCACGGTAGACACGGTTAACTAAAGCATAAATCACAAACATTACAAGATATTATTTCGGGGTCGATTCTCTATCCCCAGTGGAGTCGGCAGACTGTAGGACACAGAAATTCGCGGCCCGGTCAGAAGTATGGATTAGCCCGCGGGGGATTAAACCGGAGAAAAATGGAGTCGCCACCCAGTGTGAACTGGGAAATGATTTAAGGCCGCACTCACCCCTCGCAAGGGAAGACCTCAAACCGTTAGGTTCGGAATGGTCCTTTACTTATGCCACTTGTAATGAACGGATTCATGCAATGATATAACCAAGTCTACGCAACATACATACGCAAGAATAACCTATATCTAAGTTTGCATGTAACATATATCTAAGTTTGCATACATAAAAGTAAGTGAAATAAAGGCAAATACACAGTCTCATGAACACATTAAGCAGATAAATGCGGAAATATAAATAAACGATGATTGTCTAAGCACAAATAATGAAATGATATGATTAATCATGTAGTGTAAAAGAAATGATCAAAGAAGCAAACATGCATGAGATATGACGAAAAGAAGTCTGTACACTGTATGTGCGTTCGTGTAGCGTTTGAAACACGTTCGAACGGTAAACAGAATGTTCGCGTTTATATAGCGTTCAAAAACGCATTCGAACGAAACAAGGCCTGATGCATGATAAAACAGAATACGTGCGCGTTCGAGTGGCGTTCTGAAATGCGTTCGAATGTAAATGAAATAGAATGTTCACGTTCGTATAGCATTCGTAAACTCGTTCGAACGGGGTAAGACCTGATGCTTGACAAAACAAAATACATTCGCGTTCGAGTAGCGTTTTGAAACACGTTCGAACAGACTAAGGCAGAATGTGTACGTTCGTGTAGCGTTTGGAAACGCGTTCGAACGAGATTACTAAAGTGGCATCTGAAATGATACAAACACATGCATGGATAAATAAATACATAATGTAGGACCTCGTATGCCCGATTGAACATATTTCACATTCAATCGAGTGTACCTCATCCGGCGCGGCAAAACATCGTGGTAAAGTAGCCTTTAAGCATTTCCCTCGAATGAAGGACCTTTAATCCACCCTAGTTAGCCCATGCGCACTAGATCACAATGCATGAATAAACAAAGAGATAATATGCGAAAAATGAATCGCGGAATAATAAAAGGCGCGGCAAAATATCGTGGTAAATGTAGCTTTTTAGACTTTTTCTCCCTCAAATAGAGGACCTATAAACCAACATAATTAGCCCAAGCGCATTAGATTAACAATAAAGAAAAGACACATAGAAAGTAGATAGCGGAACAATGAACACAAAAATGCCTAAGACATGATAAAGGAATCTGTCCAGAATGCCCGCGTTCGTGTAGCATTTGGAAACCCGTTCGAACGAGGGTGAGACAGAATGTGTGTGTTCGAGTAGCATTCAGGAACACGTTTGAACGGGTTGGCAAGAGTGGCATCCATAATGCAGTAAACACATGCGATATTGTTTCCCCAAGTGGTACGTGGAGTTATATCCCAAGTACATACCACACTACTGTCCATTCAGATTCGGCTACGGAATTTATGTCTGGGTTTCCATCCGATATACCACGAGAGGCAACATTCACGCGTTAACACAATGCAATCATAAAAATAGACATGAAGTATGATAATGCATATAACAACACATAAACAAAGAAAGAAACATGCGGAATGATAAAAAGCTAATAATACGAAATAAACGTGCGATAAATAGATAAAGGAATGTAAAGAAAGATGTGACCAATAATTTGGTCATTTTTTATATAGGACCTCTTACACCTGGTTGGACATATTCCATGTCCAACCGAGCGTGCCGCATCCAAGCTACAAAATAAAAAGTAATAAAGGGTGCCCGCAGGTCTTACCTTTTAAGTTGCTCCTCGGAAGTGCGTCACGTCATCGCCGCTGGTCCACTATTTTCCTTCACCGTTCTGCTGTTTTCACTGTTGCTTTCTCGGTCTTTCCTCGCTGTTTTTAGCTATTCATTTGCCGCTGTTTTGGGGTGAAACTTGGACTATTTTAGGGTGCAGTTTTTTGGCGATTTAGGGGGATTTTAGAGTGCAGTTTTTGGTGATTTAGGGAATGTTTTAGGGGTTCTGTTTGGCGTGAATGTGGGGCTGTTTGGGGACCATTTTTACGGCTGTTTGGGGGATTTTCAGGGGCTTTTTTTTTATTGTGGTTTGCGGCAGTGTAAGGGGGGACTGTTGGGTGTGATTTTCGGTGATGCATGGGTTGGTTCTTGTTGTTGAGCTCTAAAGAGAGAGGAGTGAATGTCTAAGGTTTTACTTTTTTATCTTTTTTTTTAAGATTGCCGTGAGTCTCTAAGGGGATAAGGGTTTGGAATGTGCTCATTTTTATTAGAAAGGGTTAGGGTTTTCCTTGCATGGGAATGAAAGAAATCGTGCAATCATGGGAGGTATCTTTTAATTAGTGTGTTATAAGGAAAAGATCTATTCAATTTAGGAAGGTGATTTGTTTTAGTTTAGGAAAGGGATTTATGAGATTTGATTTGATTTATTTTATTTAGGAAGGATATTTGATTTGATTTATTTAATTTGGGAAGGTGATTTGTTTGGATTTTAACATGTGTTTAATGTGTTTATTACTTTTTGGAGGGGATTTGGGCGTGTGGCTTGGCATTTTTGGTGGGCTTGGGCGTGTGGCTTGGTGGTGTGTGGGCTTGGGTACGTGGCTTGGTGTAGGTTGCGGGGTTTTGGGCCGAGGATAAATTTTAAAACAGAGGTCCAACGAGCGACCCCGAATCTAAGCAAACGAATTAAGTCCAACAAGGTATTGATTTTTGAATTTTCCCTTCCGACGTCTGTTTCCCGCGACTTTTGTAACTTAAAGGGTAGTTCCTCCGTATGAGGCTCATCATCAGGACTTATATGCAAAATGATGTGCCTACAGTCGCCCCCATTTTGAGGGGACTTGTGCAGTGTGTGACATTTACAATCCTATCAAAGTTATGCATGTATTTTTACTTACCTGGCTCGCCACCTGCTGCTTGACTTGCCTGTTGCTTCGAACTGAGTTGATCTGGTGGTGAGGTGCTGCGACCCCTGAGGTTCATCCCTGCAAGATGCTGTGATCTCTAGGAATCACAACCGGACTGAGCTGATATGGTGGCGAGGTGCTTCAACCCCTGGTCTTTGTTCCCGAACCACTGAATGTGGGCTTTGTTCCCTGGGCTTTATTCCCGAACTGTGCTGATAAGTTCCCTGGGCACGTACCTTAGGGTATAAAAAAGGGTGCGCTCACTTGGTCGCTCGAACCCTTGAGTGGGGAGACCTAGTTGTGGGCAATCCTTCGCCAGCGGGAGCCTTTAGCTATACTAATATAAACCCGCATGTGAACCATAGTTGTATGACCTATAGAAGCCACCCTTTTATGCTTGTGTTTGGGACCATCATCATTTGGATTCAGTTGGACTTCTTGTCATTAGATGTGAACTTATTGGGCCATTTAAACTGGGACGAGTTTGTGTCTTATGACAATTGGGCCAAAAGCTTCTAAAATGCCGATGGGCCACTTTGTGTTTGGCCCCCTATCATTTGAAGTTGTTTAGCCACGTTATTGCAAAAGTGTAAACCTGTTGGGCCTTTTTCAACTTGGACAAGTTTACGCCTCACAATGATATGATTGAATGCTTTGAAATGATAATGGGCCAACTTGTATGAAAACCTTGATGAGCTTAGAAAGTCCAAACGTGATCCAAATATGCTAGAAGCATGAGTTCGATATCCGCACTGGCTTTCATCTAGAAAGGATACGCCTTGTTACGGCATATTTGCATACTTTTGGATGCTTCCAAGTCTATCCCCATGACCATGATTACCGAAGACCCAATTCGTCGTTTCTAGACAATGGCGTGATCCCATAATAGGCTTAGTCCTTGTTGTAAATGGGCGGTCTTTGTCTTTTACCGATGGAAAGGGACTAAGGTAGTCAAGGTTCGCCTTTGTAGCATATGAGAGAACAATTTTGTGTACCCCACATTGATGCATAAAATAAGTCATACTTAGGACAGAAATGGACTTACCACGAGTGTGGGAGATATAAGGTCGGAAGGATATATGTTGTTTTGATAACCACATACATCTTATATATCTCATGCATCGCACACATACAAGCATCATGCTAACTCACAGTTTTAACAGCCATAATAGATATCCGTTGGGTTAGAGAAAAATGAAGGCTCATTAAAAAACAGTTAACAAATATGAGTGAGTCAGATAATGAGGTTTCCCGCTTGGACCAATTAGAGACCAATATCACTAAGATTACTGAGCAGTTGCAAGCTTTAGCCACCGCTGTGGCCAGTCTAGCAGTGCCCCGCAAAGGGGGAATAGAAAGCAATGAGAATGTCAAACATGAAGAGCCTCCGAATAGGGTGAGTGATGAGATCCCCACTTTCGATGATGACATGACAGAGTATACCATGGGAAAGGTAGCCGAGTCTTAGGCAGAATTGCAGAAACTCAGGGATCATGTGGCGTCAGTTACCCGCAAGCTAAAGGGCAAACATGAGGATTTGCTGGACTACAATGCGATGACTTTCGAAGAGCAGCTGCCTTCACAGTTCAAGATGCCCGACATAGCCAAGTTCAGCGGGAACGGGGATCCGAGGGTCCATCTCCGACAGTATGTTTCTATGATGAGTTCAGTAGGTCTGTCGAAGCGTCAGGTGTAGAAGATGTTCGGGATGTCACTAGAGGGGGCGCCCGTGGTATGGTATCACAGCCTGGAGAGACGGGTCAAGAATGATTGGAGGGCATTAGCGGAGGCCTTTCTGAATCAATATGTCACAGATTTGGAGATCGCCTTGTCGCTCCGTGACTTGGAGAATACCAAGCAGAAGCCGGAGGATAGCTTCAAGGATTATGTAGATCGCTGGAGGAGCCAGCTTTTGAAGATACAGACTCGGCCCTCAGAGAAGGACCATATCAAGATGATCATTAAGGGCACCAAGCCCTCTATTTATAACAAGCTGATGAGGATGACCTCTATGATTGGTGATTTTTGACAGTTGAGGGAGACTGTTATGGATATTGAGGAGGAAGAAGATGAGAACAGAAAGTTCTATGGCCAGAATAGAAGGACTATTGGGGGCCTTCAGGGACTATGCCCGCTACTGCTGAGGTCACTGCCATAAAAAACAGGCGGTTTTCCAACCTTGGTAAGCCTCTTTCAAAGGTGTTTGAAAAGCTGAAGATGCAAGGACTCCTAGAACCCTTAGAACCTAAACCACTTCCAAACCATGTGACACCCAACCTCGACCTAAGCCTATATTGTCACTTCCATCAGAGGAAAGGCCACGAAACTGACAACTGCTCCCGCCTTAGGCATGAGATCCAAAACCTTATTGACGCCCATAAAATACCTGATCCAGAAAAGGAACAACCCAATACACACAGAAACCCTCTACCCAACTACCACTATGTTCCACCACCCACCTACATGATTAGCTCCGGCCTACCAGAAAGCCTTGTCCTCCAAACCATCGACCACCGGGCCTTTTACATGGAGATATGGGGCGGCAGTAGTAAGGATGAAATGGGGCAGGGGATGGATTCCCGGAAAAATTTCTCGATCAGTAATAAAGAGAAGAATGATAAGAAAGAAGAACTCCTGCAGTCGAAGAATCTGATGCTCAAGAAACCGAGAAAACAAGGTTGCAGATGACGAAGACATTTATTTTGAATCCCGCATTTGTTAGTCACAAAGACATTGTTTTGCTTACTTGTTCGAACCTTTTCGATTTGCGTTATAACATGCGTGAGATCATCATATTTGATATTAATTCGACAAATACGTCCAATCTTGGTACATGTGAGAACCTCGAGGGAACTTCAATTGCAAGTAAGAAGCGAAATATAATTGACAGAAGAAAATTATAGGCAAACCTAGGGGCAACTAAAGGCATTATTAAGCGAAAGGCGCAAAAGAAGCACAAAGAAGGTCTAACCCATCAGAATAGGGAATGCATCCATGCATAAATGCATACATATCATATACATGCAATTTATGTTTTTGTGTTCGTAGGTTTCGAAGAAAAAAGGAAAAAATGGAAAAGACGAGCGAATCAGGAACGGTTCAAAAATGAACCATCTCAACAAGTAACGGTTCGAAAATGAACCATCTCTCAACAAGTAACTGTTCAAAAATAGACCATCTCTCATCAGTAACGGTTCGGAAATGAACCAACTATCAAGTAACAGTTCAGAAATGGACAATCTCACATCAGTAACGGTTCAGAAATGGACCACAATTTCAACTCAGTAACGGTTCAGAAATGGACCACCATCACATCAGTAACTATTCGGAAATGAACCACCTATCAAGTAACGGTTCGGAAATGGACCATCTCTCATCAGTAACGGTTCGGAAATGGACCACCCCTCCACACAGTAACGGTTCGGAAATGAACCACCTATCAAGTAACGGTTCGGAAATGGACCATCTCTCATCAGTAATGGTTCGGAAATGGACCATCTCTCATCAATAACGGTTCAGAAATGGACCACAATCTCAACTCAATAACGGTTCAGAAATGGACCACCATCACATCAATAACGGTTCAGAAATGAACCACCTCACATCAGTAACGGTTCGGAAATGAACCATCATCTCACATCAGTAACGGTTCAGAAATCAACCATCATCTTACATCAACTCAGTTCGAAGCATCTCGCAAAGCAGCAGGTAAGTACGACAGCCGAAAACCCAAGTAAGTAAAAAATACACGCATGACTTTGATAGGATTGTCACTGTAACACATTGTACAAGTCCCATCAAAGTGGGGGCGACTGTAGACACTGTATTTTTGCATAAAGCCCAATGATGAGCCTCGTATGGAGGCACTACCCGATAAGTTACGGAAGTCGCGGGAAACGGACGTCGGAAGGGAAAAATTTAAAAATAAATACATCAACAAATTTAACTCGCTAAATTGGCCTCGGGTTCGCTCGATTTATCCTTGTTTTAAAATATTAAGCCTCGGCCCAAAACCCCCTCACTATCCAAAGCCCATTTCGCCCAAGCCCAATAAAAAAATAATTAAAACATTTAAAACACATGTCACAAATTAAATTAAATCCAATTAAATATAATTAAATTAAATCAAATCCAATTAAAATCAAAACAAATCTCATTCCTAAATTAAATTAAATCCCCTTCCTAATTTAAATAAATCATTCACCAAATTAAAGATATTCCCCACCAAAATTATAGAAATATTTTTTCCTTAAATAAACTAATTAAGCACATCCCATATTTGCATGATTTCCTTCCTTACCTAGAAACCCTAATGCACCATTATAAAAGAAACCAAAATTCCAAACCCTTGGAGGCCCTAACTTTAACGGTAAAAACACAAAAATAATAAAACCCTAAAAACGCATCCTCATCTCTCATCTCTCTCTCGCCCTAAACAAACCCACATGCCGAAACAATAAACCCTAGGCCAGGCTAAAAACTCATCTTCACTCTATCGCTCAGCTCTCTCTCATCTCCCTCTCACGCGACCTCACCAAAACGGACACCCACACGACCTTGACGCCCCTTCCCTATCATTCATCCTTCACGTAGCAACCACACAGCCACTCACGCAGACCCCACTCGGCAAACAACATAGCTTTCGTCTCTCTCTAAGAAACCTTGGACATTCACTCCTCTCTCTAAGCATCCTCACGACAACCTAACCCCATAAAGCTTTTGGACACTCTCCTCTTCTCTTTTTTCTCACTCAAACACACAGAAAACCGACAAACAAAAATAGCCCCCACCGATCAAAACAAACGGCAACAAACAGCTCCCTACATTGCCGAAAATCACACCCAAAACAGCCCCCTATATTATCGAAAACTGCAGCCCAAAACAGTACCCTACATCACTGAAAACTACCCCTAAAACAGTCCTAAAAAATTAACCACCAAATAGCGGCAAATAAACAGCTAAAAACAGCGAGGAAATACCGAGAAAGTAGCAGCGAAAACAGCTGAACAACGAAGGAAAATATTGGACCAGAAAACCAGAAACGTTACGCAGCATTAACCCTTCCGGCAACAATATGACGCACTTCTGAGGAGCAACTTAAAAGGTAAGACCCGAGGGCACCCTTTATTACTTTTTATTTTGCAGTTTGGATGCGGCACGCTCGGTTGGGCATGAAATATGTCCAATCGGGTGTGCGAGGTCCTATATCAAAGACGACCAAACTCTTGGTCACATCTTTCTTTAACGTTCATTTATTTATTTATCGCACATTTATTACATATTATTAGCTCTTTATCATTCCACATGTTTCTCTCTTT
>SKCR01031538.1:0-18805 GCA_019454045.1 Zanthoxylum bungeanum | reverse complement strand
AAGGGTAGTTTCTAAACTTAGGTATCTACGGTCGAAACAGCGACTTTCGTCCCGTTTCCATTCGCAGAGAAATCTCAGCTTGAAGCCAGTATCCAGCTCACAGCGGATTCTGAACGTCAATACATATATTTTATGTACCACACTAAGTATTTAAAATCCAATTTTAATACTACTAGTGAACATAACTTGACAAATATTTTAAAGTTAGAGCCTCGCCCTTTCTTTAATTCCTTCGTGTCTTCCATATCCAAATGGTAGTCACTTTGGGATATGTCAATTACCTTTTCAATATTTCACAAACCTTTGGCCAAGCCTTGGGTTTTAGAATATCGAAATGATGTGCACCTTGTGCAACATGCCCAATTGCAAACTTTGACTTTTTCTCCACTAGAATAGTCAATTAATTCTCCAAGATTATTAATTGCAATTTTAATACTTTTAAATCTAAAGATAGATTTTTATAAGTATCATTAAGCACTAAAGTCATCATCACATAAAGACTTTATGCTCTACTATTTGCTTAATTATGGGCTTAGTAATAATAAGTTATTTTATCAATAAATTAACCTATTATTAATTCCCAATTGAAAATTAAATCATTTAAAACATTTAATCCAATGATTATATATTTAAATATTCAACCTTTCAATTCTTTCTTGATTTTAATAGTCCAACTATTTAATCAATTTTAATAAGGTACTATTATTATAATGATTACAATAATCCAATTATTTAATCAACTATAATTTTAATATTGATTACTATAATCCAATTATAAAATCAACTATCATTTTAATTCAATTATATTGATTACTATAATCCAATTATAAAATCAACTATATATTGAATGAGTTTGTATATAGTCCAACTATATATATATATTTTTAAAGAACACATAACTATTAGTCCAACTAATACTTTTGATTAATATGACGAGTAAATATAGATGAGCGCGTTTAGCGAGTATTCGAACGAATGTTGCAAATTCAATACTTGCCTCCCACTATTTTTCGTCGAGCCTCTAACCCTCTGTCGAGTACTCGGGAAACCGTGTTTCCTAGTGGGCTAGGATCCCGTTAAATATCACACAATCTTGACTTTGGCCAACAAATTGTATGATAATTAACTAGGTAGATCTCGAAGATCAATTGGATCTAATCCAACTCCTAGATCCAGTAGGTGGACATCCAAGTCCTAAACATATATCTATATATGTCTATACATCGAATGTATACCCTAACCTTTTTCCTCTGAATCAACTAGGCCTTGGCTTTGGCACAACAAACCTAATGATCCCAGTCAAGCGCGGACCCATTGACATGGAAGCTTCGTAATCAATGTCAATGGACAAGAAGTGGTCTTGACTTTGGCCAACAAACCACAACTTGGACACGACACCGATATGGAACAAAGCCTCGTGATTAAAACACATCTTCGAAGGACAAGGGCTTGACTTTGCCAACAACCCCTGCCAATCTAGGATCTGAGTAAGAATCACTCAATGGAAGGAAAAACGCATGATATTTTATGAGGGTTTTCCGCGTGCAAATTGGCTACCAATTTAATTATCTTTGTTAGGTCTCATCATCATACACCCTTAAACATGCATTCTAAATACATAATAAAGCGAGTATGAAAATAAATAATAATGATATGCGGATGGACACTTAACACATTGATCCTAGATCAAATCTCTCCCTTTCTTCTCACTCAAGCTAGCACTTGTACTACTTCTACCCGTTACACTACACTTCTAAAGAAACCTCATATACATAGAGGGGAATAGGTGAGAAGAGAATACAAAGAGAAAGAAGGTGATAAGGCTGGACACGCAGGTCCAATTTAATAATCGAATTTATTACAACAATTCTAAAATTGCCCACCCGACTAATATCCATCCGATATACATTATTCATTCAACACACCACGTATTCACACACATAAGCATGCTATCAATCAATCTAATCAAATTAATTAATCTGATAATTAAGTGATCATCCAATGTTCAAACAACGATTTGATTTTGTTCGAGTCAAACTCGTTTTTGCGAATAAGTACTTAAAGTACGAATTCATGAATTAAATTAAACTACATCATTAAATCTAATTTAACATGTATTTAATACTAATTCACTATTCAATTCCAATTAAATATTACACTTTTATTTAATAAACCTTTTACGATTTAAATTCCAAATCTAATCGTAACGCGTCTCAAAGACCGATTAACGTCCAACGTCGATTCAATTAAAGTCCAATGGGCTTTTGATTGATTTCTTAAGGCGGGACTTTTGGTCAACTCGGGTCAAACCGATAACCAAAGTCCAATCCGGGATTTACCCCATAAGCCCATAAATCAATCTTGGCCCATTAGCCCAATTGAACATTAAAGGTTCATTAGCCGCAATTGGGCTTTATGGTTAAGGTTTTGGGCCCAATTGGATCCAATCCACTTGGCCTAAACCAAACTTGATAAATCAAGCCCATAGGCCCAATTACAACTTTAAATTCTAATTTCCAAAATTAGGCCCAATTAATTAAATCCAAAAATCCATTTCACAATTTAATTACCAAAAGTGCATTATATGATTAATCAACTAAATCAACATTTTCAAAACACCAAATTAGTCTTATTAATCATATTCAATTCATTATCACATGTCAAACACACATAATGAAAAATCAAACCCATTTACATGCTTTCATGCTCTCGCTCGGCCAAGGAGGGGATTTTGTGTCCGATTTGGTTTCGATCCAATCGAACCTACAATCGACATCAAATCACCATCCGATTTGATTTTATACACATCCAATGTCACAAAATCAAAATTACCAAGACATTAAAGGGCATTGTAGATTCGGCCAACATAAGGAATTTAGGGTTTTTGTTCAATTTAAATTAAATCCAATTCAATCTTAAATTAACATCATCCTTTATCATTATAACTCATCCAATGAATTAAAATGAAAAAATTCCAAGAATTCCAATATCATTTTACATTCGGCCAACATCAATATTTTGGGGAAAATTATTCCAAATCAATTTTCAACAAATTGGTCCAACCAAAATGCAATAAATCATGTTATAAGCATACTCAAACAAGCAATTTATTCAAATCATGCTCACAAACATTTACCCAATTTTAAGCCTACATTTTTCATGCTTGCAACATTAGCTCTGATACCATTGTTGGTATTTCTAAGGTCCCAAGATCAAACAAGACATGAAATTATGTGTGAACACATCAACGGAGGTAGCGGAATACTCACATTGATCGGTAGAGTCGATTTGAAGACGAATCAAGGCCAAAAACGTACTGCCTTTGTAAGCCCACTGCAGCAGTCCACTGTCCCTGCAAAACAGAATTTCGGGTCTCAAAACGAAGCTCCAAACTCCGTCGGATGAGTCCCGCCTCATGGGTGAACCTCCCTACCACCTTCGCAAGACTCGTAGTGTGCTAGCACTTGCGGTTTTCACCATGAAAACCCAACTCTTGCTCCCCTTATTCACGCCCAAACTGGTTCAAAACCAGTGAAGAATAGCCACACTTGGGCGTGAGAGAGATGAGAGAATTTGAGAGAAAAATGTGTTTTGTGTTAAGTTAAAATGATTTACCAAAAATCAATTTATATTTATGCCATAATATTTATTAAATAATAATAAAATTATGACACAAACATGCAATGGCTTAGAGTGTCAAACACTCAATTTCCATGCAATAACATTGAGTGCATTCTACACTATCACATGCAATGCATTATCAATAAAATAATTCATACAATGACATGTGTCATGTGGGCCCCACACGTTCCAAATGAAAGTGGGCCCACGTGCACTCACGCATTCGGGTTCGATATTTCCGAAATACCGAGCTTACGTCGCGACGTTAATTCATTCGAATTTAAATAAATAATTGTGCCTGGCGAAATTATTATTTACGTCGCTAACGAATTAATTCTAAATTAACTCGTTTGCCCGAATTAAAATCTAATTTTAATTCCGCGTCGAAATCTAATTTCATTTAATATATCGAATATATTAATTCATCGATTAATTCCAAATTAATCGTTCTCTCTCTTTAGACGACATTTTATCCCGGATAAAATATCTCCGTTATTAATCCTAGATTAATTTTCTCTCTCTCTCTTCTTTATAATCCCAGATTATTCAAGAGTGCGAGTTGTGCGTCATCGGTGGATTATCGGGAAGCGACCCATGAGATCCCCGGATAATCTGGCAGTAAATACGGTCGTCGGAGTATCCGAATCACGTACGTACCAAGTACTACGTTCTACCGATTTACGAGACAAGGTCGACTCCTAGCAAAGCACCAAGTCTTCCCAAGTTCTCCGGACATATTCATCAAAGAATATCTAGATCTGTAAAGCGTAGTATACAATTGTATTGTGCGTATCGGCCCAGTATCGGATAATCACGTGCTAGGGCTGGGGCTGGATAAGTGTCTGCCCCGTCCGAAACACATATCGGATGTCTGGTAACTAGTCTCTATAATCGGATATTCATGACCTGGTCATAATATCACGATTGGATGCGCATCACTTTAAGAGCACTAATACCGTATCCTGCGTGACATCATCTCCATTATGACTGGAGTGACACTTCCGTCTTGACATTACATCCAATACACTACGATTCTCTGATAAACCCAGAAGAGGTGAACACAGAACCAGTTAAGATCCCCCACCACCAAAACCAAAGTTTACCGATTGTCGTAAGTATTAGCGATGTAAGTCTCAGGTTAAGACTATACACACCTACCTTGATTTCGGCCTCCCATAGACACCTAGTCATAATACCAATGGGATTCCGAAGGGTCTATCCAGAGCGAAGCTGTTTCCCGTACCATCGGCGAAACACGACCTCCTATCGCACTTGCACAAGTATCCAATACTTATATATATGAGAACTATGCCGTTGTGCCCTCACAACGCGCACAAGTGCAATACTAGCCTATTCCGCATTATCGATGTCCAGTCTCGATAATACTACTGCGGCTAGGGATATTTAATGATTAATCCTTCGTGGACTGATATTGTCTCATATCATCTCAATCCAGGAACTAATCATAGGGACCTCTCTTCATTTATATATCTATGGTGATCTAATCACAAATGATGAGAGTGCAATTTCCTTATTACATAGTTAATTTGCTACAACAACACAATGATCTGTGCAAATAGTGACGCTATGGGTCACATTATCCAACAATTATCGGACGTGAAAACCTGGCTAGCTAACAAATTTCAAATGAAAGATTTTGGAGAGGCCAGTTATGTTCGTGAAATTCAGATACTTCGTGATCGTAAGAAACCACTGTTAGCTATGTCTCAGGCATTCTATATCGACAAGATACTTGTGCGATTTGGGATGCAAAATTCCAAGAAAGGCAATTTGCCTTATCGACATGGAATTCACTTGTCAAATGAACAGTCTCCTAAGACACCTCAAGATGTTGAGGAAATGATATGGATAAACCACTCACACTTTATTGCGATAATTGTAGTGCAGTGGCAAATTCAAAAGAACCAAGAAGCCACAAAAGGGGAAAACATATAGAGAGTAAATATCATCTCATCAGGGATATAATGCAGAAAGAAGACGTTACTATCACAAAGATTACCTCCGCAGAGAACCCGGCTGATCCGTTTACAAATACCTTGTCGATTAAAGTGTTTGAAGGTCACCTAGATATTATAGGATTAAGTGACATGTCCCATTTTCTCTAGTACAAATTGGAGATTTTTGTGATATATGTCATAGAGCTTCATGTAATGTAAACAGTTATATATGTTATGAAATAAAATGATGTATTATTCATTTATCAAAGTGTTCGTTCAAATATCTCATATTGTAAATTATCTTGATTACCCTAGATTACTCATGTGCCTCTAGACTTAGTGTAAGAGTATCATGCACAAAAGGATTTAAGTATGAAGTTAGTAATCTAAAATAGTCCATGGAGGGTATAAAAAAGCGGGTACATTATTTCTGGTTTATCTATAACTGCGGTCCATTCTATATTTATATGGCGACCTTGATCCAGGATCGTCCATGTGGAGACATGAGAATGAAGGCACCTTGTATGATGTGACCATATTGGCTCCATTTTGTGCTCCATGTATTGTCTTCAAGCTCCAAGCTTTGAGTGTGGATTCCATGCTCATGAATGAGTTTCCCTATCACCTTTGTAAGACTCCTTTGGTGTGCTAGCACTCTTGAAAAATTGCAACAATTCTTCATATTCATCCTTGTGTTCCTCACGGCAAAAGGAAAAATATTTAGGAGAGAAATGGCTCAAAGCCGTGAGGTAAGGAGAGAAGAGAGATGATGTTGTGTTGGTTTGTTTTCAAAAAACTAATACCAATTCTCAAATTCAAAATTTGGTACAAGACTTTAAGTCTTCAACCACTTCCATCAATCACAAAAGTGACAAGCATCACATCACTCAAAGTTGATGTTACTTCCATCACAAGAATGACTAATGATGTGACGCGTGATGTGACTTGTGGGCCCCACTTGATTCGAAATGAGAGTGGGCCTGTAAACATTCACGGGCTCGGTTCGCTAGTTGCGAATTAATGAATTTTCCGATGCGACGTAATTAAATCAAATTTAATTAAATAATTATGCCTAGCAAAATTATAATTCACGTCGCTAGTGAATTAATTCTAAATTAACTCGTTCGCCGGAATTAAAATCTAATTTTAATTCCGCGTCGAAATCCAATTTCGTTTAATATATCGAATATATTATTTTATCGATTAATTCCAAATTAATCGTTCTCTCTGTTTAAATAATATTTTATCCCAGAGAAAATATCTCCGTAATTAATCCTAGATTAATTTTCTCTCTTATATAATTAATCCCAGATTAATTATGTCTGAGTCATACGTCATCGGTAAATCTTTGGGAAGCGACCCATGAGATCCCCAGATATGTTGGTGTTGGAAATGATAATCGAGCACCATTCACTTTTTGTATGAATATTTAATATTTATGCAATATAATATTTATTTTATCATGGTTATTTATTTATTTATATGGTAAAACTCTTACTTTTATTTATATATTGTAAATCTAAAAGTTAGATTACTCTAAGAGTTAGAGATTTCGAGTTACACTCGGAACCTTATATGAATTTAGTAAAGACCCGATAGTTACAACATATGGTGATATAGTTGCAAGAATTGAAAATGGTGTTGAGAAATATCACGCATTCTCTCGAATATAAATTATTCCTGGTCTAGATATATTGACATGGGTCGGTCATTATATTAGTAAGACTTGTCTATATATGTAATGGACATATGGTTTGTCTCAATAGACTGTGAGCTTGGCGGAAGTTCATATAGAAATCCAGATATTCATTAGTTGAATGAGTATCGAACAAACTCATAAAATATGACTAATAGATATTCCATAAAACTGTCAATAGTTATATTTTCGAGTTGAGTAGTTATTGTGGTCCTTTGACTTGAGACACCACGGTGGTCTTATGAGTGATCCTCTATGCCGGATACCATGCATGTCAGAGACCTTTCATGGTCTGACCGCTGGATGTCTGTTAGGTATAGACCGATGCTCGTGAAGATCGGTGTGTGTTAATATGAGGATTCGTCAGTCCATATAGTTGGATTTTATTTCCAGAAATTTTCATATATTGAGTAGATAAGGTTTTGACAGTATAACTATAACCTTACTCAATTGGAAATGCTAATGATGAAGGGATTATACATTGGCGTTTTAACCTCGACTTGTATGGTTCGACGTGTCGTGTTGTTTAGTTATGATTTGTAGGTGGACAGGCCTTCATGAAATATGTATAGAAATATATGAGATATATATGTATATATATACGTAACAACCGAATGTGAGCCTAGAGAGTTCCATTATATTGAGTTTACTCGTTGAGCACTAGGGCGACTTTTCGTCAAATGTTGACAAAGTATTTTTTGGGTTTTTAGGATTAAATTGTTTAATCCGATAATTCATGAGATGAATTGAATCAATTAATTTTATATCAAGAGTTGATATAATTTTATTGTATAATAAATGTAAATTTGATTTACATTAAATTAGTAATTATTTTGTGAATTAATTTAATTGTTAAATTAATATACAATATTAATTATTTAGCTTATACAATTAATTAATTAATTAAAGCAAAATTGAATTTGTTTAGTTAGAGTAACTAAATTTATTCATAAAGGTAACTTAGTTTGCTTTATATTAAAGTCGGTGAGATTTAATTTAACCTTGGTTGAGTTAATTTTTTGAAATTTGTGGTGTAGGAAAAATATTCCTTAAACCATGGTTTAATTAAAGGTAAATGGTTTGATTTTGTTTTTAATTATTTTAATTTAATAAAAGCAAAAACTTTTGCTCATTTTACAAGGCTACTGCCGTTGACCAACAAAAGAAAATGAGAACAACAAAAGGCAATATGCTTTCTTTTTCTTCTCTCTCTGCCGAAACAAACAACATCAAAAATGAATTGCTTTTGTTCTCTGCTTGCCGAAAGAACAAGAGAAAATAATTAATTTTGCTTTCCAAAATCAAGCCATTATTCTCACCAAATCATTACCCAAAATCTTATCAATAACATGGAATTAATCCTTAAGTGTTAAGGGTTAATTAGTGTTCTTGATGCTTGATTTTCTTAGGGTTTAAGAGTTAAATATTGCGGAAAATCTTGGTTGGCACTCTTGAGTGGTCAAACCACCTTTTGATCACCAAGATTTGTTCTTGGAGAAGCTTAATTTGGTGGAGATAGAAAGAGCTCAAAGATTCAAAGGAGTTGGATGCAACCCTTCACAAATTGGCAATGATTGAAAGCAATTATTGGTACATTTAATTTGTGAATTTATTTGTTCAATTTGTTGAGAAAAATTGTTGTGGATTTGTTGGATTAATTGGAAGCATGTATGTGAGGAAGCATTCAAGTATATAAAAATTGGTATATAATTGATATATTAATTTTGTAAGCTTGAATTAATTTTTCAAGTGTTGGAAAATTATTTTGTATGCTTGGATTATTTTTCAAGTGTTGAAAATAATATGGATGCTTATTTTTAATTTGTCAAGAGTTGGTAAATTAATTAAAGTGTGTAGAATTTTTAATTGAGCTTATGGTAATTATCTTAATGCATAAAAATTGGTAATGGTTTTTTAGTGCATTGGAATTTTTAAATTTGTGATTAAAAATTTTATTCACTACTATTGTAATTGCCAAAAAAAAAAATTTATTCGCTCGGGATTTGATCTCGGGCGGGTTCCGCTGCGCATGGCTTATCCGTTCCTCAGACAACAAGTGGTATCAGAGCGATACGTGCTTCTAATTGTTCATGTTCCTTACAATTTTTCTCAATGTTATAAAATGCCCATGCATACATTTAATTATGAATTACATGTTTTAGGCATTTTTGGACATGCATACATTTTATATATTTGTATGCACTTGACTTTTGAAAAATCTCTACGCTAGATCATTAAGTGTCATTATTTTAATTGAAAATATGACATGGTCCGGCTTGTCTATACGGTGTTAGTAAAACCATTGTGATTATTCCCAATATTGCTAAAGCGTGATGGTTTGATTATAATGTTTTGTAATATTCCGGTTAAGCATGAGATGAGTCGAATTTAAGAGAAAGTATTATCCAATATTGCTAAAGTGTGAGGTTAATATTAGTATCTTACTTTCGGTGATAGACAAGTTGATCTAAAAATTGAACTATCCAATATTGCTAAAGCGTGAGGATGAGATTCGATTTAGGACCGAATGTAAGAGTTGCATGAGATGCAATTGACAATAATTGTCTACCTTCTCGAATTTACAATGGTCAATATTACTAAAGCATGAGACTTGCGTACATGTCAAGAAGGATCTACTTTGCATTGTGAGATTTAAGAGTTAAATTTCCGTATTCTTGTTTGTAGAGATTATAAAGAATATGTAAAACAATGCGAAGGCACTTTATAGAAAAACTAAATCCATATTCTATTTAGTATTTTATCATGATGTTTAAATATTAATTTCTGCTTTATTTTATCCTTGTGTAGATAGAATGTCTGTGTCGAACTCGCTTTCGCGTATACTTGATACGCATAAGCTCCAGGGTGCTGTTAACTATAATGCTTGGCTTATGAATCTCCGTATTCTCTGCCAAGCGGAGCAACTTGAATATGTTCTAGATCGTCCAATTCCCGTGAGGGTTTCAGATGATGCTTTAGATGAAGAACGTGAGACGTTCATCAAATAGAAAGATGATGATCAGAAAGTCCGGTCATATTATCCCGATAGCTGCAACATATAAGAGTACCAGTTCCGTATCCTACGTGACAATCATCTCCATATGACTGGAGTGATACTTCCATCTTGACATCACACCCAATACACTGCGATTCTCAATATACCCAGAAGAGGCGTACACAGAACTTGTTAAAGCCCTGGACGACCAAAACCAAAGTATATTGATTGTCGCAAGTATTAGTGATGTAAGTCTCAGGTTAAGATCAAATACACCTACCCTGATTCAGACTTCCATAGACACATAGTCATACTACCAATGGAATTCCGAGGGGTCTATCCAGAACGAAGCTGTTTCCGTACCATCGGTAAACACATCCTCCTATTACACTTGCATGAGTATCCAATACCCAAATATATGAGAACTATGCCGTTATGCTCCCATAACACGCACAAGTGCAATACTAGTCTATTTCGCATTATCGATGTCCAATCTCGATAATACTACGACTAGGGATATTTTAATGATTAAACCTTAGTGGATTAATACTGTCTCATATCTTATTAATCCGGAACTAATCATATGGACTTTTATCATTTATATATCCCGGTAATCCAATTACAAATGATAAAATAACAATTTACTTTGTCACATAGTTAATTTGTACAACAACACAATATTTTGTACAAATAGTGATGCTATGGGTCATAATTGTCCAATAATCTCCCACTTGGCCTATAGCCAATCACTCAAGTGTCCTACATTTGAACTATGTACGGGTCGCTCAAACTTCTGCTGAGAAAAAAAATGCTTTCTTCAGTGGATTTGCAATGTTATCATCTGATGCGATTTATTCGATCATCAGATCACCACAATGTATGATCCGAACGAATCAGATGAATAGTTGAAGTATATACTTGGATCATTGATGAGACCATTAATTTTTTAGCCTGTGTTGTAGCCTAGCTAAGCTGCTAAAAGAACTACTCCTAATCTAATTAGGATTATTTAGATCCAAAGTGCTTCTATTGCTGCCTCAGCTGCAAAAAAATTCCGCTTTTGTTGTTTATTTGGCAACAGTATCTTGCTTGGAAGATTTCCAGCTCACTGTTCCATTATTCAAACTATATAGTACTTTTATCACGACTAATAGTCATTTTTATCAGTTAGGAAACTTGCAACAGTGAACCTAGTCACTTCAAGTTCTCATTTTCCATAGTTTAAGAAAGCATTCTTAGTTCTTCTAAGATACTTAAGGATGTTCTTAACATCAATCCAGTGACCATCACTTGGATTGGCCTGATTGTGACTCCATATGCTCAAAGAATATGAGAGACCAGGTCGCGTACATATTTTTCAATGTACGAGTTATCGGAGAGTGCCAACAACTTTTAGATCTATCCCAGTAGATCCTTATTCCTAGAATAAAGGTTTTCTCTTCCAAGTATTGTACGGAGAATTTTTCATGAAAGCCAAGCTTTCACCGATTGTATTATGAGAATATCATTTCCAAGAAATGATATATCATCATTATTTAGGACAATCACTGTCAGTACGCTCCCACTAACCTTCTTATATACACAAGAATCATTTTCGTTTTGAATTAAATCATATACCATTATGATTACATCAAAACGATAGTTCCAAGAACGCAATGCTTGCTTCAATCCATAAATAGATCGATGAACTTGCAAACCTTGTTTGCTCATTTTGGTACGATAAAATCGTTAGGATGTTGTAAACATCCTACAAAAGGTTTCCATTTAAGGAAAGCGGTTTTGACGTTCAGCTGCCATATTTCATAAATGAAACATGCAGCATCAGCAAGCATTATCCGAATGGATTTAACCATGACAACGAGTAAAAGGTTTCGTCGTAATCGACACAATGTTGATAACGATACCTTTTCGCTACAAGCCTAGCTTAGTACGTTGTATATTGCCATCCATGTATGTATTCCTTGAAGACTTACATAGTACCAATAGACACAATGCCTTCTGGTACATCAACCAGTTCCAAACTTGGTTGGTATACATGGAATCAATTTCGGACATCATGGCACTTTGCCATAATAGGGAGTCGATACCTTGTATCACTTCCTCTTACGTAGCCAGTTCGAATTCCTCAATAAGATTGACATCTTTATAAGGTTAGTGTAGACAACAGAACCTGGGCGACGATGTTCTAGGCTCGCGGCCTAGTTGGGAGTACGAAATAACATGGAGTCGCCACCCGGTGTGAACCGGGACAAAGATTTAAGGCCGCACTCACCCCTCGCAAGGGAAGACCTCAAACCGTTGGGTTCGGAATGGTCCCTTACTTATGTCACTTGTGATGATATAATTTGTGCAATAAACTAACCGAATCTATTCAACCTTCATACTCAAAGGTACTTAGATCTAACATGCTTTCATCCAAATAAATCCACACAATGTAACACAACAAGCATATCGAACCATTAAATTGACATGTATAAATCATTACCCAAACACATCATAAACTAAGAACATGCATAATGAACAACCTAAACATGCTTTAACAAATAAATAACAAACTAAATTAAACCATGCTTTAAATAATAAACAAATAACCTAAAGACTATAACATGCTCAAATACAAATTTGGATGAGACGAGATATGTGTATCTTAAGTGGTACGTGGCATTGTATCCCGAGTGCAGACCACACTACCGTCCATTCGGAATCGGCTATGGAATTTACGTCCGGGTTTCCATCCGATATACCACAAAAGGGAACACATATCCCGCTCATCCAACAATCACATCATGCTTCAAACGACTCTCATGCAATTATATATCAAAATAAATAAAACAAAAATAAAGAGGATAAGTAAAAAATGTGCCCTCAGGTCTAACCTCTTTTGTCGTCTAAGAAAGGGCGTTACACGTCCGTTGTAAGGGAGATTGATCCGATGCTTTTCCGATTTGTCTACTCAATGTCTTTCCTCGCTGCTTTGATGCTCGGGCTGCTGTTTCAAGTCCGTTTCGCTGCTATTTCACTGCTACGTTTCAGGTCACTGTTTTGGTCGTTTAGTGGACTGTTTTGGGTGATTTTGGAGGCTTAGGGGGGTGCGTTTGTAAGGATTTTTTAGGGAGACGTTATGGAGGTTTTTGGGGGTGGTTTCTAGGTGATTTTAGGACTGTTTTATAGGCCAAAGTCGCAACAAAAACTTACCAGAACAGCAAGCTAAACTCGGCAGTTCACTGGTGCAGTGGGGTGTTTTCAGGGGCTGTTTTGGGGCTGTGTTTAGAGGGTGTTTACTGCGACTTTGGGGCTGTGAATAAGGTTTATTTTAGGGTGTTTTAGGGCTGTGAATGGGGGCTGGAACTCGGCAATGGAGGGTTAAGTTTAGGGCTTGGGTGTGAAGGGTGTTGATGATGGAGGGAAGGTGCGGCAATGGAGGCTATTGGATCTTGAAGGTGCGGAAATGGAGGCTTCAGGGAGATGCTTGGGCGTGCAATGGAGGCTTAAGAGAGTGCTTTAGGCGTGTGAGAGAGGTGTATGAGCTAGGTTTTGAATGGGGGGTGAAGGCCTCTTTTTATAGGCAAAGAGAGAAGACTTTCCTAATTAGATTAGGAAGGAATCTCCTAATTGATTTCTAATAAGGAATGCATCTCCTAATTAGGATTTGGGATTGGATTTGATTTGGTAATGATTTATTTGATTTCTTTTATTTAGGTAAGGATTTAACAAGATTTAAACATGTGATTATTGTGCAATTACCTAAATAAAGGGCAATGGGCGTGAATCATGTCCAATGGGCATAGGTTTGGTTTGACTTGGTTTGACTTGGGTTGACTTGGGTATTTGGGCTTGGTTTGGGTTAGGTATGTGGTCTATGGGAGTTTTGGGCCTAAGGTGAGCTTAGAAACATAGGTATAACAAGCAACCGAAGCGAAAACAACGAGATTAAATCCATCAAAAATTCTATTTTCCAACTTTACCCTTCCAACGTCCGTTTCCCGCGACTTTCATGACTAAAGAAGTAGTTGCCTCCATACGAGACTCATCATTGGGCTAATGTGTAAAAATACAATGCCTACAGTCGCCCCCACTTTGATGGGACTTGTGCAGTGTGTGACAATGACAATCCTATCAAAGTACGTGCAATGTATTTTTACTTACCTGGCTCGCCAGCTGTCACCTGGTCTGCCTGCTTTGCTGAGTTGATAATGCTAAACCCCGTACCTAGGGCGTCGCGGTTGCGTTTCCATACCTAGAGTGCCGCAGTGATGATGTTGGTTGTCTGAGTGCTAACCCCATACCTAGGGTGTCGCAGTGACGCCTCCGTACCTAGAGTGCCACAAATGTCTGAATAGTCCACATGCCGTACCTGGCGTGCTAACCCCGTACCTAGGGCGTCGCTGTGGTCTGAATGCTAACCCTGTACCTAGGGTGTCGCAGTGACGTCTCCGTACCTAGAGAGCCACAAATGTCTGAGTGCTAACCCCGCACCTAGGGTGTCGCAGTGACGCCTCCGTACCTAGAGTGCCACAAATGTCTGAATAGTCCACATGTCGTACCTGGCGTGCTAACCCCGTACATAGGGCGTCGTTGTGGTCTGAATGCTAACCCCGTACCTAGGGTGTCGCAGTGACGTCTCCGTACCTAGAGAGCCACAAATGTCTACTAACCCCGTACCTAGGGTGTCGCAGTGACGCCTCCGTACCTAGAGTGCCACAAATGTCTGAATAGTCCACATGCCATACCTGGCGTGCTAACCCCGTATCTAGGGCGTCGCTGTGGTCTGAATGCTAACCCCGTACCTAGGGTGTCGCAGTGATGTCTCCGTAACTAGAGAGCCACAAATGTCTGAGTGCTAACCCCGTACCTAGGGTTTCGCAGTGACGCCTCCGTACCTAGAGTGCCACAAATGTCTGAGTGCTAACCCCGTACCTAGGGTGTCGCGGTGACGTCTCCGTACCTAGAGAGCCACAAATATCTGAGTACTAACCCCATACCTAGGGTGTCGCAGTGACGCCTCCGTACCTAGAGTGCCACAAATGTCTGAATAGTCCACATGCCGTACCTGGCGTGCTAACCCCGTACCTAGGGCGTCGCTGTGGTCTGAATACTAACCCCGTACCTAGGGTGTCGCAGTGACGTCTCCGTACCTAGAGAGCCATAAATGTCTGAGTGCTAACCCCGTACCTAGGGTGTCGCAGTGACGCCTCTGTACCTAGAGTGCCACAAATGTCTGAGTGCTAACCCCGTACCTAGGGTGTCGCAGCTGTGATATCTCCATGCCCGGAGTGCCGTACCTGGCTGAACTGATCTGATATCTCCATACCCGGAGTGCCGTACCTGGCTGAACTGATATCTCCATACCCGGAGTGCCGTACCTGGCTGATCTGATATCTCCATACCCGGAGTGCCGTACCTGGCTGAAACTGATTTGAACCAATGTGGGCCTCGCCCACAGAATGCCATACCCGGCAGATCTGATGCTGAACCTAATGTGGGCCTCGCCTCCTGAATGCCATACCCGGCAAGTCTACTACTGATGCCGATTCTCTATTTTGCACACTGTAGTGCCTCTCTTTGAGATAATCTTGATAGCTAAACATATTTTCGTCCTCAACGGATGCTTCGCGGCAAAGCCAAAGAATCTTCAAAGTATTCGACATACTCAAACCCAATCCCCTGAATGGGTGATCTGAATTAGACTCCTAGTGTGTGTGTGTGCTAAGGCTCCTTCGCAACTTATTCCTTAAGTCAGCCAACTCGATGATTTCGCTTCGGAGAATCGGATCAGTGGGTCTAACCAACCTGGATGTCTGGGTCACATTCTGTGATTACTGTAGCATATTCAACATGATATGGTCTTCTTTTATTGCATCGTCTCTTTCTTTTCATCTTGGACTTTCATTTTTTTCTTTTTCTTTTCTTTATTCTTTCTTTCCTCTTTTTTCTTTTTCTTTTCTTTTCTTGACACACCTACCCTTTAAGGTAGCATTTCTCCTCATGGTGGTCCTAATACTCGCCCATGGGTAGCTTCACGCTTATTGGTTATAGGCGGTCTATTTCTTTTCTTTTCATTGCAGAGACCTTTCTTTCTTTATTTCCCAACCATATCATGTATCGTAGCAAAGGCAAATCAGTGTGGACATCCAGGCAAACGGTCATTCACCGATCCACCATCTCTTCAACTAGTCATCTCATCAACCACTCAGGCTTCTACTGTTGAGATACCTTTTTCAAGTGCTTCATGAGTCCAGCCGAGATCAATCCATTCAGAATACCGGATAAGAGCGTGTCTCGCGCTTCTCGCTTCTAAGGCTTCTCCCTACAGCACATAATGTTATCACCGGACATATGTTTAACCATCAAAGACTTCTCTCTCACTCTTTTTTTTTCACTCACTCACTCACTCTAAGGAATTCTTCCTCTTTACTGCTGACCAAGTGGGCTTCGCCCCCGGGATCCATACCCGAAATTCAAACTCAAACTGGGCCTCAACCCTCAGATCACCATCTGAATCTTAACACCGATGTGGACCTCAGCCCTAGGATTTCTTCCCAAATTCAATACAGTGCTTTCGCTGTTTCTGATTGGCTTGTCTTTGCCGCTTCCTCTTTTATTCTTCGGCACCTGTGAATATAAAACAAAAACACAAAACACACAAAAAAAAGGAATGCAATAATGGGTTATATGTATGCATGCATGCATGAGCTCTCTTTATCCCGTTGGGTTAGGTCTTCTGCGGGTGACTATTCAGTCTTCTGTCCCTCAGGCAAAATACAACTTCAATCTGTCAACATTGATCGGCTCGGTGAACTCATTCTCTTCCAAGTCCGACAGTCTCACTGCTCCATTTCCCATTACATTCTGAAAAATGTATGGTCCTTCCCAATTTGGTCTGAACTTCCCTCTTGGGTCTGTCATCGACGGCTTCGACTGCTTAAGTACCAGATCACCTTTCTTGATCTTGGTAGGACGCACCTTCTTATTAAATGCTCGGGCCAACCTCTTCTGATATATCTGCATGTGATGCAAGGACTTCATCCTCTTCTCATCCATCAATGCTAACTGCTCAAACCTCTGCGAGGTCCATTCTTGTTCAGGTAACTCTGCTTCTGCTAACACCCGCATGGACTGTATCTCAACTTCCACCGGCAGTACCACTTCCATTCCATATACTAAAGAGTAAGGCGTAGCTCCAGTTGCTGTCCTTACAGAAGTTATGTACCCCCACAAGGCATACGATAGCTTATCAGCCCAGTCTTTGTAATTCTCCGTCATCTTCGCCAGAATCGTCTTTATTGTCTTGTTGGCTGCCTCAACTGCTCCATTAGCCTGCGGCCTGTATGGTGAAGACTTATGATGACCTATCCCATACCTCTGTAACATCGCCTTGGTCTCTCCCTGAAACTGGACTCCATTGTCCGTAACCACGTGATGCGGCATACCGTACCGGAATATGAGATTCCGGGCTATGAACTTAGCCATTTGTTTTGCCGTGACATTACGGAATGACTCGGCTTCTACCCATTTCGAGAAGTAGTCCACTGCTACCACTATAAAGCGATGTCCGTTTGACGCATTCGGCCGAATCTCTCCGATCATATCAATTCCCCATGCTGAGAAAGGCCACGGTTCTGACAACTCGTGCAATTCTGTATGCGGCAAATGATTCAAATTCCCGTGCGCTTGACAATCATGACAGTGCCTTACCAGCTTCGTGTTGGATAATATGACCCATAGCGTCACTATTTGTACAGATCACGGTGTTGTTGTACAAATTAACTATATGACAAGGAAATTGCACTCTCATCATTTGTGATTAGATCACCATATATGTATAAATGAAGAGAGGTCCATATGATTAGTTCCTGGATTGAGATGATATGAGACAATATCAATCCCCGAAGGATTAATCATTTAAAATATCCCTAGCCGGAGTATTATCGAGACAGGACATCGATAATGCGGAATAGGCTAGTATTGCACTTGTGCGCGTTGTGAGGGCACAACGGCATAGTTCTCATATATATAAGTATTGGATACTTATGCAAGTGCGATAGGAGGTCGTGTTTCACCGATGGTACGGGAAACAGCTTCGCTCTGGATAGACCCCTCGGAATCCCATTGGTATTATGACTATGTGTCTATGGGAGGCCGAAATCAGGGTAGGTGTGTATAGTCTTAACCTGAGACTTGCATCGCTAATACTTGCGTTAATCGGTAGACTTTAGTCTTGGTGGTACAGGGCTTTAACCGGTTCTGTGTACACCACTTCTGGGTTTATCAGAGAGTCGTAGTGTATTGGGTGTGATGTCAAGACGGAAGTATCACTCCAGTCATAGTGGAGATGATGTCACGCAGGATACGGTATTAGTGCTCTTAAGTGCTGGCCGGCCATCGGGATATTATGACAAGGTCATATATATCCGATTATAGAGACTAGTTACCAGACATCCGACATGTGCTTCGGACGGGGCAGACACTTATCCAGCCCCAGCCCTAGCACGTCACTATCCGATACTGGGCCGATATACACAATACTACGGTATA
>SKCR01031537.1:0-18828 GCA_019454045.1 Zanthoxylum bungeanum | reverse complement strand
AGGGAGATTAATCTAAATATTAGTATTAAAAGCTTAACCTTTTACCCTAGCAAAATGGAGTTACCTCCTCATTCTAAACAGTAAAAGTAAAAACTGAAAAGTAAAATAAAGAAAATATTATTGCGTAAAGTAAATAAAATTAAATACAAAAAGCTGTAAATAAACAAACAAGATACAATCTTTTTAGTATTCTTAAGAAATTCCCCATAAGAATGTATGAATTGAAATTCTGAAATTGGCCTCAATTTATAGGTAAAGTTTGGCGTCACGCGTCGCGACGCGTGGAACATTGCGCGTCGCGACTCGCCGTTGATTGATGACACGTGGCACGGGCTTCGCGGAGATGATGACACGTAGTTGTCAGCAGAATTATTGGCTTGGCGTCGCGACACGTAAGTGTGTGCACATCGCGACGCGTGCACGGTAAATGTCGGCATCATGAGATGATGACACGTGTCCGGCGCACGTTAGCATTCAACGCATTTTTAGTTGATGGCGTATTTTAGCAGGAAATTTATATTTTTGCCATTTTTTTTTTCTGTTTTTCACTGTTTTGGCCTCGATTTGATTCCAGAGAGTCCTATTATTTTATTTATCTACAAAATACCATAAAACACATCAAAATATTCACAAAACTCAAGAAACTATACAAAATATTAAGTCAATGGAGTGGGAAATAGTGATCTATTTACCACTCATCACATATGCATCATCATAGCAACCATATGAACATGTAAGTCATGCGATGTAATATAATGCAATGCAATGCCATTATCTGTATACACATCAGCATAGTCAACCATAGTCAATTACGAGTTGGTGACATCTCACTCATCCAATACATACAAGGTGGGATCATGCCCCATTTCAACAAACACATCCCTATTAAAAATGCTCACACATGTCATCAAACATATCAATATATTTCATATAACTGGATCTACACTCAAATCATAGCTGTTTCGGCCCAAAAACTAAGTTGAAGTCTGGAAAAATTCATTAAAACTCTTTTACAAAACCTTTACATCTCGAGTACTGAAAGCATGTTATACTTGAAGATATGTTTAACTTTGAAAATGAAATGACAACTTATACTAAACTTTCATGCTGAATCTAGCTTATTAAAACTTAAACATAACAACATATCAAACAAAATCAATCAAATGTAATGTCATCACCAAACAATCACCATAAGCATAACTGGAAAGCATAATTCCGGTATGGAGATTGACTGCACAAGTTACTAACTATACCCCTTGAAGATCTAACTACAAAAACATCAGTTGTATCTATTTCTAATCCTCAATATCGGGATATGCATCACTGTGACATCGGGGTTGTCCAAGACACACACTAATGCTGGTACATCTATAACAGGAAGTGAAGTGTGGATTTCGTATATGTTCCTCTTATAGCTTGTTATCTAGAAATCTGTCACTATGCATACTTTTAGGTAATCTGTTTCTATACGTGCTCTTACGAATCTCATTGACTGTACCTATAAAAACTCTCATTCATGCTTTCTAAGACTCACAACTACTGTTACATATTTCTGCGAGTCTGCAATCTATATACATATCTATATGTATTTATAAACACACAATCAACTATCGCACCTTGTTTACCTAAGGAAAGTTCACAGTGAAGTATTTACCTGGGATCCATGCTATTCTTTCTCTTTCCCCATCTGTAACATAAAATACGGACGGTTAGGGTCGTTAATCATGGAAAACTTACTGATAGCATAAACTCCCTAACTTTCCGGGAAAACCCAAATTAAATATGTTTTCAGTGATTTCAGTTTCATTACTCATAATACATCATTATACATTGTTCTATATCCATCCAGTAGCTGAAATATGTAAATTACGTATTTCCAGAAAATCTTCCGAAAAGTTTTCGAAAATACTGCGGAATGATCCTAAGCCCTCCGAACCTCTCTGGAATTACTCAAATATTATCGTATCATCATAATTAATCTATATCCTTAATTATGTTCATCAAAGCACAGATGTATGTAAAACCCAAATTTACCGGAGACTCGCTTTACTTATCAGATCGATCAAATTCGCTCTGATTTCTCTCGGATTCTACCATATACACATAATACTCATACTCAAACAATTCAATTTATATCGTTACGCTACTCTATGAAGCTACTGAAAATATCCGAATATTTAGCGTAAAACTTGAAATTAGCGAAAATTTTTACTGGAAGGTCTTACCGAGATTTCGCGACCATATACGAGCTTCAAAAGATCCCACGAACGCGCTAGAATCGATGGAATTCAAATTGGAGTTACTGTTCACATGAAGGTTACTGTTCATCTCATCTTTTCTCCTCGTTTTGCATGCAACCGAGCACGGATCGAAAAAATCATCACCGCCATCTTGTAGTATTCTCCGAGAGCTTCGATTTGGCGGGTTGCTCGGGTCGTGAAATGAAGCGAGGGGTCGGGATCGATAAACACATGCCCGTATGAATCCTACTCCTTTATGCCATTTGCTGGTGACCTGGGGGGTGCCGCCAGCCACCACAAGGTGGAAGGGTGGCCAGTGCACCCCTATGGCTGGTCGCGCCGGCCGGCGATGGTCGGTAAGCCGTCAACGCGACTAGCAGAGCACCAACGCGTATTAGGGAGATAAGGGGGTCGGTGAGAGAGTTGTGAGGCGTTTGGTTTTTTCGTAATTTTTGAAACTTGAGGGTATTTATAGAAAGGTTTCTGAAATTTAAGTTCAAACCCCCGTAATTTGCAATCAGGCCCCTATCATGGGGCTTCCTCAGAAATTCATATTTTTGAAGCCATTCTAATATAAATTTCGAAAAGTGTTCAACATGAAAGTTGTTCCTCTCGGAAAAACGAGTCTGATGGTTTAAGAATCAGCTCAATCAGAGTTCTTTGCATTTTTTTATAACCAAAATAACAAACTTTCTCAGTATAGAATAATATACGTAAATCACGTTAGCGGTTTTTTCATGTCACGCGATTTCCAATGCATCAAATCTCTATTTTAAAATATTTCGAGCTATATTTCAATACTTAAGCTCTTATTCTCCAATATAGTCTCATTCTGAGATCCGATCTACAATATGAAATCCTTCCGGAAGAGTTTTTGAATTTCTGGATATTACAATTCTCCTCTCCTTATAAAATTCCGTCCTCGAAATTTATCCGTCCTTATGCCTGCTGATCTAATTCACATGCATACACGGAAATTCTCCAATCCATTTCTAGGAATTGTCTAGCTTTATTCATCATTCGCATACTTACCTACTGGCGCTAAGGGTTAACCTTTTTTCATATATATAGTCTTCAATTATTTGTCAACGGTAAAATATACTAACTTGGTTCTTAACCAGAGAACCAAACTAACTAATAATGGTGAGGGTTTAACATATCCCTCCTGACTTCGAGCACAACTACAAGACTATTCTGAATCATTGATCTCTCAAAGGTCTCAACAACGTGTCTTAGAATTGCTATTAACCCTATGGCCTTATAAAGGCCTAAAACTATTATTATATGGCTGCTCTGGATTCTCTAGTCTCAATTGGATCACAAAAGCCTTAACTTACAATAATCTCTTCTAATACGGAAATAACTTGTCGGAACACATCAAACTAAGTCATCCACAGACTCTAATTTGCCATTAAAGTTCACTAATCTCGAAGAATGATATGTGATATCTCGTACTCCGAAACACTGATATTAAGATCGAAATGTTTTCAATGTAGTGCGATAGATTCCCGAGTGAACCATCTCTGGAATAGGCCTAGGTCTGGTGTACTAGATAAGACTGACCTCGAAGTTCTTTCATTCCGGAGGGGAATGACGTCCCTTTGGAGTCAATGACAAATTTGTCCGATGAAGTGTCTTAGATGATTTCCTCAGAAGTTCTTAGACTTTGAATGTCATACTGATTTCTCATATCTATTAGTATTGTTTAACGATATCATGACATGTGACATCATCCAATTGAATATTTATCTATTTGCAGTAGATCCACTGATGAAGCGTATTGAGAAGTATTTAACTGCATGTTGACACGTGACATAAGGTGCAGAGCTAAAAACTGGCACCTACAAACATGATCCTCACAAAATTTTTTAATATAGATGATTTTACGGTATACGATCCCCATTAGGATTTGAGATTTTCTACGGTCTTTATCTCTTATATATTTTTTATAAATTTTAAGTTGTAATTTTATAATTTATTAAGGAAAATTAGTTTTTGAGTGAATTTATAAATATATTTATAAATTTTATTACTAATTTTAATTTTTGTTCATTATATAGTTTAATAAAATTAAATATGAAAGCACTAATAATGGAATTAGACTAAAATGTGCTTAGAAAATATTTATTAAGATAATTAAATAAAATAAATTTCTATAGCAATATTAGATTTTATAATATTTTTGTGTAAAAAATATTATATATTATAATTTATTCTTTTATAATTAATTATTTTAATGAATTAATAATTATGCAATAATATTATTTGTTTAATAACAATGGTAAATATGCAAAACATAAAATAATCCTTTAATTTTTGATCAAAGAGTTGTTGAGGTATTAAGAAAATATTAGAGTAAATGCTATTAGTATAAACATGTGGGAAATTGACATTTTCTCCTCTCTTGGAAAAATTATCTCCAATCTTGCTAGCGGCTTGTACCTAGGTTCCTATTAAGACGACTCATTCAAAATGCCGAGTGGCTTAAGCCAAGCCACTCTAGTTTCTGCGCCGTTTTGGAGAAACTCAAGGTTAGTCCGGTTTGGCAAACTAACGGCGCCACCGGGAAAAATAAAAATTGAACGAACCTTCTGGGACACGTAGCAGTGTTATATTTGACCACGCAGAATCACCTACAACCACTCAAAGATTAGGTCTTAAAACGTGTCTCTTTAAACAAATAAAAAACGAACACGTAGCAAATGTCCTAACCTTGCGTTTAGTAATTATCATAGGTTCATTTTGTAATTACCCTCGAAGGTATCAAGGAAAAGAAAGTTCTACAAAAAAATAAAATAAATTTAAAAAAATAAAAAGAACAAAATAAAGGTGCGCTCCCTACCTGTCATGGACACGTGTCGGCTTTAGTATTTGGTCTTGTACCTTGTAATCCCTTTGGGATTAATAATTATTATGCAAGGACAGATATTTTGATTATTGGCTTAATGTGTTGACACGTGGGAGTTGTAACGAAGATGTTTTGTTTGTAAAGTGACACTCGTTTTTTCGACAGAACATTCACTAATCTTTAAAGGAAAATAAAATAATAATAATAATGTGACATATAGTTTGTTACTATTATATAACGTGGGTTGCGTTTTTTTTTTTATTTTTTTCCAGCAATTATCTATGTATGCGTCTAAGCATTACCGCTGAGACAAGTAGCATGTAACCAAAAATGTGGCCAAATTAATGACTATGATTGATGTTATTTATATAGTCCACGTTTTAGTAGGAATGATAGAAAATATCAGAATCACTTGAATCTTTATTGATATTTGGAATATGAACCGTTTGGTTTGGATTACGATATTTTAGCTGAGATTATGATTGTCAAATCTTGACACATCCCAATCATTAGTAGGGATGGTAATGAAGCGGGTTCGAACGAGATTATGATATCTAAATTCGAACTTGAATTATTAGTAATTTGTATATTGACACCGAATTTGAGATTTCTAAATTCGAATCTACACCGAATTTGAGATTTTTTTTATTGGCGATGTATCAATAATATACTCGATCAACCCTGAATAGGGCGAGGGGGAATCAAATAGGGACTTGATCCCTAATCATTTTAAGGTTTGGTGTTTTCTAATATATTTACTTTTAATTTATGAAATTAAAATGATTTAAAAAATTTAATATTAGTAATTTAAATTGAGTTTCTGACTCAATCTAGGACCTTATACTCAATCTAATTCCAATCATTAATTTTCAATGAAAATCAGAACTAATTAGATTTATCCAGATTTTTACCAATCCCTAAAAAATTTTGATTGTTAAAAGATGAAAATATATTTACTCGTTAATTAAAGCAAATTAAATTAATCACCAAATTAACCCTGCCGATTTCTAGATTATTGCATGCAACAGAACAATCATGAACATGTCAAATAGCTTCAATCAAAGACGCAAGCCTTTTCATTTTTATAAGCTTATTATATGATTTTGTGGCAACATTAGATTGGTAACGAGTTTCAAGCTTTCTAATTATACATTGAATCTCGTCAATACATATATATGATGTGTGTTTAATTTAATGCTTTTGCTTCTAGAGCCCAAGACACAATTGTTGTCCCTTTGCCACCAATCAAATTATTGTTGGGCAACTTTGCAGCATTCTTCGTTTTAACCCAACAATTACCTACCTATTGCACTGATTAAAAAAGAAGGGAAAATGATTGTGTCACTTTCCTGTATTTTTGACTCCAAAAGATTTGAAATTACCCATTGTTAGTGATTTAGATCATTCATAGAAATAGTCTACGTAAGAAAAATACTTGTACCCACAAACGATACGTTTCTTAAGGAAAATTACTCGAATAATTATTTACTGGTTTGAGTAACACACTATCAACAATAATTGTTGACAAATAACGTAACACTTTCAACATCTGAATATTAGATACATATATATTAGAATGATCTACCACCTAGATGTATTGAGAATATTAAACAACAACCTAATCGCTACGTAGACATTGGAAAGGCACGAATTGTTGCCTCTAGTGATGGTGTAGATGACCCATTCATTTATTGTAGTGCAAATCGATGATTATGATAAGGAGGAATGACTCAAAGCCACATGAATCTCGAGATAAAGTCAATGTACTCAAACTTAGTCTAGGAACTTGTAGACCAGCCTGATGTGATAAAATCTATAGGTTGCAAGTAGATCTACGAAAGGAAGAGAATAGTGAATGGGAAGGTTCAGACCTTCAAAACTAGGCTAATAGCTAAGGGTTATACGTAGAAAGATGGAGTCAACTATGAGAAAAATTTCTCACCAGTAGCTATGCTTAAATCTATTCGTACTCTTATATTTATTTCTGCATACTATGATTATGAAATATGACAAATGTGTGTCAAGACATTATTATTGAATAATAGTGTTGATGAGAGCATCTACAAGGTGCAACGAGAGGGATCCGTTGCCCAAGATCAAGAACAAAAAATTTGCAAGTTGCAAATGTCCATTTATGGACTTAACAAACATATCAATCTTGAAATATAAGATTTGATACGACGATCAAATCTTATGACTTTGAGTAGAATGTTGATGAGCCTTATATCTACAAGCGTGTCATTGGTAATAATGTGATTTTTCTCGTGTTATATGTCGATGATATTTTACTTATTGTGAATGATGTACAAGTATTATTGGATGTAAAATACTAGCTAGCTAACCAATTCCAAATGAAAGATTTGGGCGATGCGAGTTATGTTTTTGGGATCCAGATTATTCGGGATCACAGAAGATGACTATTAGCTATGTCTCATGCAACCTACATCGACAAGATCTTAATACGATTTACTATGCAAAATTCCAAGAAATGTAATTTAACTTTCGACATGTATGATATACTATGCACAAGACTGCATCTGTTATGCAGTGGAACTTATCAGTAGATTTCAATCCAACCTAAGATTAGATCATTGAGTGGCTGTAAAATATATTCTCAAGCATCTTAAGAGAACGAGAAACTATATGCTTGTATATTCTGGTGAGAATGTGATTCTTATAGGATATATCAATTCTGATTTTCAGACGAATGTGGATTTTAGGAAATCAACATCCAGATCAAGATTCACCATAGGTGGTGGAGCTATTAATTGGAGGAGAATAAATCAATCTTGCATTGCTGACTCCACCGTGGAGATTGAGTATGTAGCCACTTGTGAAGCGGCTAAGGAAGCAGTCCAGCTTCATAAATTTTTGGGAGATCTATAAGTAGTTTCAAATATGGATAAACCACACATACTATGTTGCGATAATAATGGTGCAGTGACCAACTCCAAAGAACTAAGAAGCTACAAAAGAGGGAATCATATAAAAAAGGAAATACATCTTTACATAGAGAAGTGCAAATGAAAGATGTAATTGTCACGGAGATAACATCTGCGGAGAACCTGGCTGATCTGTTTACAAAGACCTTGACGTCTAAAATTTTTAAAGGTTATATAGAGGGTATAAAATTATGTGACATGTACCATTTCCTCTAGTTCAAGTGAGAGATTATTGGAATATATGTCCTAAAACATCATATGTAAACATGGTTAGTATTATAATAATAAATTATGCATTATTCATTTATCAATTATTTAATTCATTCGCATAACGTAAATTATATCATATACTCTTGATTACTCATGTACTTTCACACTTGATGTATGGGTGTCATAGTAAGAGGATTTAAGTATGAAATTAGTAATATAAAGTAGTCCATAGAGAGCAAACAAAGATGAGTACCCTGTTTGTGGTCTATCTACAGGTGCAGTCCATTTTATAAATGTATGATAATTGTTGTAGTTGGTGCTTATCGCGCCAATTTTCTATTGTATTTCCTTATAAATACATGTGTACATATATTTTATTATGAATAAAATGAGTAGTTCCATCAATATACTTTATTTTATATATAGTAAAGACGTAAAAGACATTGGAATGATTAGTTATAGTATAGTTGCAAAAGCGTTTCAACCGAAATTGAGTTATACCATAATATATCATTCTAAAACTGTTCATGGTCAAAATTTACATTCTTCGTCAGTAAGTAAATATGAAAAGATCGATACGTGTCGTATATTAGAATCTGGGATTCCAATGGTTTATTTTATTGAACCATGAGTCTTAGGAGACTCATATAGACATATATGTATTCATGATGTATGAATACTGAATGATTGATGGAAGATTCCTAATATATGGTACACCAACATCAATTGGATATCGTCCGAGTTGAGTGGAATATATGGTCATTCGACGTGAGATCAGAGTGGATATATGAGTTATCCTCCATATTTTGATAAAAGTCATATAACAAATTTTTGGATTAGACCTCTACCTGTTTGTTGGGTGGGGATAGATACTCATAATATTTAATTGTAGGAGCGAAACAAGGTTTATCTGCTATGCCTATGACGTCGGCGACCACTACACTGTTGGCCTCGTAGCCCGTAGAGAGTACGGATAGTCCCAGTGGGAGATTAATTAGAGAATAAGGGAGTTACCACCTGGTATGAGATATCAGGAATGATTTAAAGCCGCACTACACCCCTCGCAAGGTCCGACCTTAAACCTGTTTGGGTTCAGAATGGTTTCTTACTGATGCGAGTATAATATTTACGCTCGAATGAGGTATCTCCAGATCTTATAATGCAATCACATGCAAAAGCGATTTAAAGGCACACAAAACACAAATATGAATCTTAATTGCGATAAATAACTAAAATAATCATCCATAGAATATTTAATAAAACAATAATGAAATTGGATCTGGACAAACATCGCAAGGGCTTGGCCTCAGAGAGACTGGCCGGACATGGGCATGATAGGTCGGACGTATTATTAAAACTCCGACTGGATTTGCTGGAAGTCTGGCCTGACATAAGGCATCATTCAGAAGCACAAAATCAAAATTACAGCAGGTAAAAAAATATAGATGGCACTAAGTCATAATAATATAGAAAACGACAAAAATTCTGAGAGTAGAATATTTAAAAAAAATAATTTAAACAAACTAAAACATGTTTTTAGTGGGCTTGGCCTGGGAGAGGCCTGGCCGGATACAATAATACATGTCCGATCGGACGTAGGTGAAGTCAAGTCGGACATACGACATAACTCAGATACATGGAAACATGCATATACTAAAGTAGATTTGGTAAACATGGGGGTGCAAACCATACTACCGTCCATTCAGAATCGACTTTGGAACTCGCGTCCAGGTTTCCATCCTATATATCATGGGGGTCATTTGGCAGGATATAGCACATGTCCGGCCGAACATACGACAGGTCTGGCCAGACTTCGTTGACAAATTGCACAATGAAGTATCAGAAAACTAAACACATGCTTATTAATAATTGAAAGCAATAGAATGAAATAAATAAACATGTAAATCATAAATCGATAAACACAATTAACATATAAAATAACAGGACATGCAGTAAATTATAGGAAACATGCATAACATAATGGTAACCAGTTAAACATAAAAATAGCTAAACATGTAGTGGATTTATCCGATTATAGTAAAGTCGATCGAATATGTGTATATTTGGCCAGATGTGTGTGCATGTTCGACCGTATATAAATGAAGACCGGCCGAAAATACTGTGTTAAAAATAAAATATAGAACACGAAGAAATATTAAAAGGGGGGCTCTTAGGTCGTATCTTTTGTGTATGTAGTGGCTCAGAAGATATTTCTAATCATCGGTTGTTTATTGGATTCGCACCGGATAGTTGGGAACTCCAAAGATAGATTTTGTGATGCTCTCTGTTTTTCCCACTGAGATAGTAGGTTTCAGAATTTCCTTTCATTTTTTTTTGCAAAGCTTTCTCCAATTTTCTGTTAGGGTTGGTGCTCGGAGTGCCAATTTGGATCATATTTATATCCGACTCATGAATACGAATAATTCATTTTCCATAATATTACTTATTTATGGTAGCACCTCTTATTTTTATATATGTATTCGATCTAATTATGATCAGATTGAAACTAAATATGATTTAGTGATATGTATATATTAGACAAAGATCCCAAGATTTACAACGTAGTTTGTAATTGACATTGGAAAGCGTCACTATAAGTTGTATATTCTCAAATAAAGTCAAGATTTACTGACACAGGTTGGTTAGTAAAATCCGCTGAGACCAGTACATGTCATATATCGAGACTTGGTTTGATGGTTTACCCAATGAACCATGAGTCTTGGGAGACTCGTATAGACGTGTAGCTATCTATTTGATAAACACTGAATGACTCACCGAAGATTTCCTAATAGATGGTACACTAACATCAATAGGAATCTTCTCAGATTGAGTAGCATAATGAATATTTGACTTAGGTATCTGCAGGAAGTATACAATTCACTATCAATTATTATTTGTAAACTAAGTGGCTAATTCTAATAGATACATTGATGAGATTATACCTATAGATATTTGACGTTTTTATCTATATCTCTGGGATAATCTACTGTGACGGAGGGATTTTACGTATGCGATGACCTTGACCTGTATGGTTCAGCGAGTTTATCCGTGGTCGTCATAATTTACGGGTGGGTAGATTATGAATAAGAAATTGGATTTCATGATGGATATGCATGAATCTAGAGAGTCTCACTAATGAAACATACTCGTAGAGTACTAAGACAACATTTATAAATAATATTGATTATTTATAAATCGTTTAACGGTAAACGAAAAGATACATGCTTAAGGGTTTTTCGGTTTATATATTTTCCAAAAATAAACAAACCATTTACCACTTTTCATTTCCCAAAAACCAAAAAGTCAAAAAGCAAAACAATAAATGCCTTTCAACTACCACATCAATCACTCAAATCAAATGACAACTTGTCACATCACTCAAAGTGACATTTGATTTGACGCTTGATGTGACTAGCGATTTGACGCTCGAATTAACTTGCGTGCCGCACTCGAATTCGAAATGCGAATGCGCTCGCAAATAATCCCGGGCTCGGGTTCGCTAATTCCAAATTAACGAATTTTCCGTCGCGTCGTAATTAAATGATTACGCCTAGCGAGATCACTATTCACGTCGCTAACGAATTAATTCTAAATTAATTCGTTCGCCCGAATTAAAATCCAATTTTAATTCCGCGTCAAAATCCAATTTCTAATAATATATCAAATATATTATTTTATCGATTAATTCCAAATTAATCGTTCTCTCTCTTTAATTAATATTTTATCCCAGATAAAATATCTCAGTGATTAATCCCAGATTAATTTTCTCTCTCTTCTAATTAATCCCAGATTAATTAAGTGCGAGTTATACGTCATCGGTGAATCTTTGGGAAGCGACCCATGAGATCTCCGGATATGTTGGCAGTAAATACGGTCGTCGGACTATCCGAACACGTAAGTACCTCGTACTACGTTTATACCGATTTACAAGACAAGGTTGGCTTCTAGCAAAGCGCCATGCCTACCCAATTCTCCAGAAATATTCTTACAGGAATATATAGATCTGTATCAAGCGTAGTATACCGTAGTATTGCGTATATCAGCCCAGTATCGGATAGTCACGTGCTAGGGCTGGGGCTGGATAAGTGTCTGCCCCGTCCGAAGCACATGTCGGATGTCTGGTAACTAGTCTCTATAATCGGATATACATGACCTTGTCATAATATCCCGATGGCCGGCCAGCACTTAAGAGCACTAATACCGTATCCTGCGTGACATCATCTCCACTATGACTGGAGTGATACTTCCGTCTTGACATCACACCCAATACACTACGACTCTCTGATAAACCCAGAAGTGGTGTACGCAGAAGTGGTTAAAGCCCTGTACCACCAAGACCAAATTCTACCGATTATCGCAAGTATTAGCGATGTAAGTCTCAGGTTAAGACTATACACACCTACCTTGATTTCGGCCTCCCATAGACACATAGTCATAATACCAATGGGATTCCGAGGGGTCTATCCAGAGCAAAGCTGTTTCCCGTACCATCGGTGAAACACGACCTCCTATCGCACTTGCATAAGTATCCGATACTTATATATATAAGAACTATGTCGTTGTGCCCTCACAACGCACACAAGTGCAATACTAGCCTATTCCGCATTATCGATGTCCAGTCTCGATAATACTCCGGCTAGGGATATCTAATGATTAAACCTTCGGGGACTGATACTGTCTCATATCATTCTCAGTCCAGGAACTAATCATAGGGACCTCTCTTCATTTATATATCTATGGTGATCTAATCACAAATGATGAGAGTGCAATTTCCTTGTCACATAGTTAATTTGCTACAACAACACAATGATCTGTGCAAATAGTGACGCTATGGGTCATTTTGTCCAACAAGATTGTCCTACTAATTGCAAGTTATATCTACTAGCATAATCATTAAATAAATCTATTAAATCAATTCTTATTCTATCTATTATTCTTGTACTATTAATTTCATCAGTTATTTCTAAATATCCATAGTAAGTTTGTAAGACACTATTCAAACATTTTAATTTAAACCTAGGATAAAAAATTGTGGCAATAAGATAAATTAATGGAATGTCTTTAAAATAATTCAACTATTTTCGTTTCATAACATAAATAGCTTCAATTAAAACAACATCATTAGGATCAGAACTTTCAGCATGCTCAGCTAGAGTACCAACAATATTCAAACTTTCAACAAGAAATAAATGTGTTGTAAGATAACAAACACCGCTAAAAAAATTTGTAGCATCATTAAAAACTTTTAAAATTTCTAAATTTTTTTCACAAATATCTCATTGACTAGGAAAAATTGTGATATGTTAACATGTTGAGAAAGAAAACTACATAATGCATCTTTGTATTGGAAAACTTGACATAAAAGAAAATAAGTTGAATTCCAATGTGTTGGAACATCTCGTGAAAATTTTATCGCTTTAATACTATTTTATTTACAAAATTTGGCTCATTTTCTCCTAACTTGAGAATATGACCAAATACAATTAAGTATAATTTTAATAGGATCAATGAAAGGTGCTAAACAAGTCAGACCATCTTGAACACATAAATTAAGGACATGGCATGTGCAACAAATATGAAAAAATTGACCCCCCAAATTTGGTTCGCATATTTCTTTCAAATCTTTAATTGATGCAGTATTTGTAGTTGCATTGTCAAAACCCCGTTAAAATTTTACCTAATAAACCAAATTCATCAAAAATTACTTTCATCATTCTATAAATATTTTGTGCAGTATGTTGCTCATTAAGAACTCTAAATGCAATAAGTAGTTCTTGCATGTTCCATGATGTATCAACCCAATGAAAAGTCACACCCATGTATGAGTGTGTTTTCCAATGGTCACTCCAAATATCAGAACAAATAGAAAGACGACATTTAATATCTTTAAATATTTCATTTAAAATATTTTACCATCTTTGTATAATTTAAAAATTTGACGTTTTGTTGTATTTCTAGTCATTTTACATGCAGCAGGATTTAAAGCATTTTGAACGTAATTAGTAAAAATAATTTTCTCACCAAAACTTAAAGAAAGATGTGTCATACAAGTAAATTTTATAAATTCTTCTATATTTTTAGCATCAGAATATTTAAATAAATCTAAAGAACTCGTACCTCGACTAGATGATGCATAACAGGCCATTTGAGTTTGCGTTGTATCAAGTCCAATTTCAACGACATGATGTCTATCCAAGTGTTTGTTCATATTGTCATAGCCACCAGTAAATTTGTAAGAAACCCCACAATAGTTGCATTTTACTCTTGGACCTTCATTTTCAGTATCGACTAAATGAAAATGAATTTTGCAAATATCGGAGGAACGAGACTTAACTTGTCTTCTCCGTGTACCGATATTAGGGCCGCTTTCTTGAGTTGGCACATTGGACATGATGTTCTCAGATGAGCTTGTCATTTTTTGTTAAAGAAATATTAAAGAATGATAGAATTGAGAATGAGAAATTGTATATGAGAAAATTGAGAATGAGATAATTATAGAAATTGAGAGAATTGAGAAATGGTGTCGAAAAAATTGAAAAATGACCATTATTATATATTTTTTGGAATATTTTTGTGATACATAAAATGCCCATAAAACTAGCCGTTTTATTAATGTTATTAAGGGTAATTTAGTAATTATAATTTTTTTCCAACCGGAACCGTAGAACCGCTGGAACCAGACGGTTCCATTCGGTTCAGTCAAGGGTGAACCCTAACCGAACCGAAAAATTCCGTCTGGTTCCAACTAGTTCGGTTTCGGTTCCGAATCGGAACCGTGACCGGGTCTAGTTACGGGGTTGCTGTTTCGATGCTGTAAAAACTATCCAAAACTGCCATTGAACTCATGGAACTGCTGTGAAAATCTTGCGCTACAGTTTCAGTTTTTTCGGAAACAATGAGGGCTGTTTTGGAGGTGCGAAATTGTCCAAAACTGCTACATTATGTTAAACACCGTAGGTACTGTTTTAGGATTGCAGTGGACTGTTTCGATAGTACAGAAACTATCCAAAATCACTATGGAATTACGTGACTGTAGGGGCTGTTCGGGACTACTATATTTTCAATGATTACCGAACTGCACAGTGTAGTTTACTACTGTGCAGTTTCGACAATAAGGAGAGGTGGTTAACCATTTGATATTGTAACCCATAACACTGCATTATGCAAAGATGGGAAGGTTGATGTTGTTGTTGTAGTTGAGATAATCAATCAGCTAAGTAACAGCAATGTTTAACTATTTTGATATCTTACAAAACTGTGATTGATGGTCTCTCAAAGTTGGGTGTCAGGCCTAATGTTATCACCTACAAGGTCAGTGTTGCAATTGATATTCTATTCAATAAAATAATAGTAGTAGATTCAACCAGTAAGAATTTTCATAGATGATTTGTCTAGTCATGCTTCATGAAGGTAATAATACCAACAAAAGTAGCTAAATGACATTTAATTCACAGGACACCCATCAACAACCATGCCTTTAGTTGTAGGGCAGGAAGCAAGATGACAATGTTCCCCAGCTGATCCCCACCAGTCTATGCTTATGTTCTCCATTGTAAGTGTGAAGTATAAAAGAACTCCCATGAAAGCCAATCCAGCATCTAAGGCTGCTGACAGAACATAATTGTATCTCTGCCACCAATTCTTTCGATACTTGAACACAAAGTAATTGAAAATCGTCCCAAACACAATCCAGCAATTGAAGTTCACTGTTGTAGCTGGTGGCATTACAGCTGTTGCTCCCAGAAGAACCGGAAGATTTATCAGGGTAATCCATTTGTGCTTGGGAAATGCTTTATGCAGCAGCCACACCAGGACAGGTCCTAATGCACCTATTAGGAAAAACCAGTTGAGAGCTGAGTAGTTTCCCATTGTTCCAAAGATACGTTTTGGTCCAACCAAACCCCAGATGACAGATGCATCATAGAATACACGATCACCAGGGCACGTCCAGGGACTATTCGGAGGGAGGAGTTGATCTTGACATATGTTCTCTATGGTCGTTAGCAGCCACCATGCCACCCCCATATTGACTGTTCCGGCAACTATGGTACCTATTAACTTTATGAACAAGGAAAAGAAAGGAGTTTGGACATTGCACATTTGAATTGAAAACATTCCCCTAATGAGAAACTAATTACCACATACCTGAACAACGAACATGGATCTTGTTGGAATCTTCATGTAATGGCCTAGCTTGAAATCACTGAGGAAGGAAACTGCCTGGCTCATGCTTATGTACCCATATGTCTTGAAGCAGACATTGGCTATTGGCCTACCTGGATATATAACACCCATGATGTACTCTGTTATAATGTTTAATCCTGGGGACTGGCAGCAAAAATAACAAATAATCAATATAAAGCAAGTAAAGTATTAATCTAGATCACATTTATATTCGATTTTGAATACAAGTTTTACCACTATACAATACAAAAGGATAGCTTTTGATTAATTAAGTTGAACAGAGTTTTATGCAGAGGGGAAAAATAGAACAAGCTAGAGTTCAATGGCTTTTACCACATTGGTTGTGGCAGTTATGATGCTGATTGGAAGTGTGAAAATTAATGCAAGGGCTGCTGCAAAGATGAGTCCCCACCAGGGCATTTGGACCTCATCTTTCATGAAAATGCATAGCACAAGAGAGAGTATCAGTGATCCAGCAAGCATCAAATGAAACCACCAATTTGGTATATCCTTATACTTCTTCATTAACTTAGTGTGGATATCTTGCTTTCCTCTTGTAGAGGCTCGGAGTTGATCATATATCTCCCTGTTAGAACAACCATACATGTGACCTTGCAAGTAATTTTCCAATGTAACATCTAATTAAACTACTCAATTTCAATATTTCAAATATTACTTACCTTCCATTAAACAATGCCACATGGGTGAGGGTGGATATAATGGCGGCGAAGCCAATGCCATATGAAATGGCAAAGAATGTGCTTATGTGTATGAGGCCCTGCTGCTCATATGTTGGTATGTCTAGTTCAAAATGGTCGTTAACAATGGCTGATACGTTGTATACCTGTCCTTTTGAATTGAACAAGTGTGAAGAGAAGATTGGGTATGTTTTGGCATCATAGAAATTGTATCCCCAGTAAGAAATTGGCATCAAAATGTACATCATAATGATATAGCCAACAAAGACATTAACAATGGCAAAGAATGGAGTGATAAGAGGGCTGCCAAGATAAGAGGCAATGACTGACCAGTCAAGGGCAAAGGCACCAAGACCAAGTCCTTTCATGCCTGAGCCTAGCTGCTGGGCTGTTACTGAATTTGGAAATGCCCAGCAGACCCAAGAAATTGTAGACAAAGTGGGGAAAAGGTAACCTGGGAAAAGGTACCAGGAGAAGCTGCATATAAGGGCAATCAAGAAAAATTTCCCCCGAGACATGCGATTCTGGTCTTTCTCATGCAGAGCCCTGTTCAATTTGAATTGAATCAACATGGGTTATTTATTTTAAAGGAAATTAAAAAAAAAAAAAACTTAATTTTTAGATAATTCTTTTTGGATTAGAAAAAGTCTCCTGTAGAAAATGCATATGCAAACAACCCTAAGTGCACTTCTAATGTAACATTAAGCAGTTAATTACCTACTACATTATAGAGCTAAAGCGGTATCAATGCAGTCTCATAAGTCGATAATAAATTTTCTTAAGCTTACATGTGACTTCTAAAGTTTAAATGATCTGCTAAGATTTATGCATAAATTTATTGAGAAAATCACATCATAACCTATAACTTAAAAAGTAAATATTTCTTAACAGGCAGAGATTTTATTTTTATTAAAGTCAATATTTGAAAGTCATGCCTCACATGAATATCTCAATTAAAAAAAGAGGAATAAAGCTGCTTTCATTGAGACGAATAATAATTTACCTGAAAAGCGAAACCTGAACGAGACTGCTCGGCCACCACATCTCCGCCGGGTCTACTACGAACTTCCTCAGTATCCCTGCCCAACCGTATCCCAAAACCTACTCAAACACATTATCACAACATTAATATGCCAAAAAGTAATCATTTTAATTTATTAATTAAGTAACAAAAATTTGAAAAAAAACAAAAAAGTTTACCTGAGTAGTAATGACAAGAATCCAACTAGCGAAGAAACTAATATTACGACGATAAAAGGCCTTTATAATATCCACAATACTTATAGCGTAGGCGGCCCCATTCCCGAACCCTGCCCCAGCATTAGCGAAAATCGAAATCAGCACGTGCTCTTTCATGTTAAACGGCCCCGGATTTAACGAAAACTTCTTCCTACCGAATCCTGGAATCCCGAACTTCTTTTCCGGAAGCACCTTCGCCATGAACCGTCCGATGGGGAGAGTCGCCACCTGTACGGAGATCATGGACACGAGTAGAGGTTCCGTACGGTAGGCGAAGAAAGTGTTGAGGAACGAAAGGACGACACACGAGAGTAAGCCTAGGAACCACATACGGAAAGTGTATACCGGCAGCGTCGGGTCGTCCTCGTTTGACACCGTTAAACGGACTTCTTCGATCGGAGATACGTCGTCGTTTTCGACGTCCATTGTTTGTTCGTTAATTGCTTTGCGTTTCGACGTCGGCGTTT
>SKCR01031536.1:0-19074 GCA_019454045.1 Zanthoxylum bungeanum | reverse complement strand
GGTGCCTGGAATAGTAGTACTCTGATTTTCATCGAGTTTTACTTTCCTCCCACTTACCACTGTATATAGGTATTCCTCTTAAGAAAACCGCATGGAGAGCAACAATTACATTGTTCTCTTGTGAGTTGTATAAGTACTATACTTTGGTTTCCCTATGATAACCTACAAATAGGCACTTATCCAATTTGGGTTCTAGTTTTGTATCATCCAAACATATGCCCAGCATTCCCAAATCATCAGGAATGAGAAAACCCGGTTTCTTTCCTGATCATATCTAATATGAAGTCTTTCTAACAGATTATCATGGAACCTTATTCAAAATAAGTATTGCACTGTTTAATGTGTATCCCGTGAAGGAAATTAGTAGCTCATAGCGACTCATCATTATCCTAACAATGTCCAACAAAGTTCGATTTCTCTGTTCGGACACACCTTCAAATTGAGGTGTTTCGGGAGGAGTCTACTTTGAAAGAATACCATACTCTTTCAAATAGTGGAGAAACTTATTGCTTAAGTATTTTCATCACGGTCCAATCGTGATGTTTTAATTCTCTTGTCGGTCTGTTTTTGTACTTCTTGTCGAAACTCTTTGAATTTATCAAAAGTTTCTGATTTGTGTTTCACAAGGAACACATAACCATAACACGATGCCACATCCGTAAAGGTTACAAAGTATTCATATCCACCTCTAGCCTAGCTAGATATGGGCCCACTTACGTCACTATGAACGAGGGCTAACAAATCGGTGGCATTTGCACTTTTACCAAGTAAAAGGTGTTTTAGGCACTTTGCCTAATATACTACATTTGTATACATTATTTGAATTAGAATCAAATCTATCCTAGTACCCACTCTTCAAAAATGTGGATATACGAGTCTTATTAATGTGTCCCAGACAATAATGCAACAAATAAGTCTCATCTGATTAATTCGTTTTGAGCTATATGTTTGTCATGCTATATGTTTGAGATTAATTTATATTTAAATATAAATATTGTTATTCACATCTAATGTGTTTATCCCGATATCATCTTTATAAACAAAACACTTAATGTTCTAGAATATAAAGGTATACCCGCAACGGGTTAAACTAGATATAGAGATAATGTTTCTAGTCAAACTAGGTATATTATAACAGTTTCCTAATTTATGTACATGCCCAAAGGGCAGTTTCAAAACTTAGGTACCTACGGTTAAAACAGCGACTTTCGTCCCGTTTTTGACTCGTAGGTAGATCTCAACTGAAGCCAGTCTCCTGCTAATCAGCAGATTCTGCACATCAGTACATATTTATGTACCACATCTAATATTAAAAAATCCAATTTTGAAACTAATAGTGAACATGTTTATGACAAACATACTTGAAGTCGGAGCCTTGCCCTGCCTTCACTTCCTTCATGTCTGCATTGTCCATACGGCAGTCACGCTTCCAGTGACTCCGTTTGCCACAGTTTAGGCAGACATCTTGGGATATGTCATTTGTCTTCCTAGAAGACTGCGACGATTTGCCTTTGCCCCTTTTATAAGCTATGGCTCTGCCTCCTCGAGCATAGCCATCAACTCTCCAAGAGTGTACTCTTAGTTCATAATGAACCTGCCCCAGCTTTCGGGTCGAGACTATAAGATCAAATCTTAAATAGTATCGGCCATGTAGGTAATGCCCAGCTAACCTAGCTGATCGATGTCAGCAATCATCTGCGACACCTAGTGCTCACAGATGTACCCTCTGACTTACGCGAGTGAAATAGTTTCTTTTGCAATTAGTACTTCTAAGATCTAAGAATAGATCTATGAAGATCCTTCAATTTCAACATCATGGTTTAATGATATAATCTTTAATTCTGACGAATAAATTAAGTAGTTATTACGGTAAGTATAATAGATTGAGCACTAAAGTTTTCATCACCATGAGTCTTCCAAAGCTCATGCTCTACTATTTGCTCAATTTTGGGCTCAGGCCCGAGATGTTTCTCTATCAAATAGAATAACATCTCAGTTACCAGGACTATCCTGAGGTTCTATTCCCAATCTGAAAATTAAAGCCGTTTAAATATATTTTCTCCCAGGATTATGTTATAAACGCTAATCTTTAAGTTATCTTGATTGCTATAGTCCAACTATCCAATCAACAATTTCGGGTACAATTGAATATAATGATTACTATAGTCTAACTATATAATCAACTACAATTGATTCGGTTAAATTCAAATGTATTGTTTACTATAATCCAATTATATAATCAACTACAATTGACATAGTTTGAATACAGTCCAACTAATTAATTAAAACAACAATTAAATATTAGTCCAACTAATATATTTATTAATAAATAATGATGAAAAATGAAATGAGCGCGTATTGGCAAGTATTTAAACAAAATTGCAAAATTTAATACTTGTCTCCCACTATTTTTCGGCGAGCCTCTAACCCTCTGTTGATTACTCGGGAAACCTAGTTTCCTGGTGGGCTAGGATCCCGTTAAATAGCACACAACCTTGACTTTGGCCAACAAGTTGTATGAAACTTAACTAGGTAGATCTCTAAGATCAATTGGATCTCATCCAATTCCTAGATCCAGTAGGTGGACCTCCAAGTCCAAAACATATATATAATATATATGCCAATATATCCAATATATTTTCCTAACCTTTGCCTCTAAATCAACTAAGCCTTGGCTTTGGCACAACAAGCTTAATGATTCTAGTTAAGTAGGACCCATTGACTTTGGAAAGCTTCGTAATCGATGTCGATGGACAAGAAGTGATCTTGACTTTGGCCAACAAATCACAACTTGGACAAGACATACGATATGGAACAAAGCCTTCATGATTCAAACACATCCGCGATGGACAAAGGTCTTGACTTTGGCCAACAAACCAGTGCCAATCTTGGATTTTGAGAGAGAATCACTCAATAGAAGGAAAACGTTTAATATTTGTTGAAGGTTTTTCGTGTAATTGGCAACCAATTAATTATCTTTGATTAGGTCTCATCATACACAGTTAAGCATGCATTCTAAAAGCATAATAAGGCGCGGTAAATAAATTAATAATGATATGCGGATGGATATCTCACAAATTGTTCCTAGAACAAATCACTCCATTTCCTCTCCCTGACTAGCACTATTCTTACTTCTACCCAATTACATAACACTTCTAAAGAAACCTCGTTTACATTGATGGGAATAGGTGAGAAGAGAATTACAAAGAATCGAGAGATAAAGGCTGGACACGCAGGTCCAATTTAATAATTCTAAATTTATTACAATAATTTCCAAAATTGCCCTCACCCGTCTAATATCCATCTGATATACATTATTCATACATCACATCCATGTATTCAAACAAAGCATGTTATCAATCAATCTAATCCAATTAATTAATCTTTAATTAATGACCATCCAATGTTCAAACAACGATTTGATTTGCGCGAGTCCAACTCGTTTAAGAAAAAGTACTCAAAGTACGAATTCTTGAATTATATCGAACTAAATTTTAATCCAATTTAGTTTGTATTCAATACTAATTTTTTATTTAATTTCAAATTAAATAATTACACTTTTAATGCGCATTTACGACTTAGATTCTAAATCTAATCTTAATGGGTCTCAAAGCCCAATTAACATCCAATGTCAATTTAATTAAAGACCAATGGGCCTTTAATTAATTCATAAGGCATGGACTTAAGCAACCAAAGCCCAATAAGGAATCACCATTTGCCATAAAATTAATTTTGGCCCAATAGGCCCAATTAATTATTTAAGGGCCCATTTATCATATTTGGACTTTATAGAAATGGTTTTAGGCCCAATTGGATCCAACCAATTATTCTAAAACAAACTTGGCCCAACCAAGCCCATTAAGCCCAAATACAACATTTTTAGCCCAATTCCAAATTAAGCCTAATTAATTTAATCCCAATATTCCAAATATCACAATTATTTAATTGAAGTGTATTAGCCATAATTAATTAGTTAAATTAATATTTCCAAAACACCAATTACACTAATTAATCATGGTTTAATTAATCAACTTATGTCCAACACAAATTGAAGCAAAATCAATCCCAACATGCTTATTACGTTCTCAGCAATATGGTAATTTTTCCATCAATTTTGATTTCAATCCAATTAAATCACAAATCAATTTATCCATGTATTTTAAACACATCGAATGGTCTAAAAAAAAAAATCAACAAGAGCTACAAGAGTTCATATTTTCGGCCAAGCCCTCAAATTTGGGGAAAATTAATCCAAATATTTTTCATCAAATTGATCATGCATAACTCTAAGTTATCAATATATAAGCATACTCAAACAACAATTTGATCAAATCATGCTCAAATCAAAAATACCCAAATTTTAGATTAAGAACCCTAAAATATTCATGCTTAATTTAGGCTTATGATACCATTGTTGGGTTCTCTAAGAACAATAACCAAGATCATTAAGCATAAAACATATGAATACGCAAAGTAAAGTAGCGGAAAATACTCACTTTGATCGGCTAAGTGGATGTAGGAGATAACAAAATTTTGCCTCCATGGAAGTTGCTCCAAGCTTCTCCTTTGATGTTATGTTGAGCTTCCAAGCTTGTCCTTGAATTCCAAACTCATGGATTACTGTCCCTAAAATCTTTGTATGACTCATTTAAGTGCTAACTTAGGATGAATTTTGTAACAAAACTCTTGCTTATCTTCTTTGTAACTCACGACAATGGTGAGAAAATGAGAGGGAGAGTCACGCCCAAGTGGTGAGGAGAAGAGAAGTGAAAAGTGTGAAGTGTAAAAATTATTTTCCAAAAATCAAAACCATATACCAAAAATCAAATTTAGGTAAAGGTCAATCACCTTTTACATTAGTGTGTAAACGAGTCACCAACAACCCAACCACTTCCATCAACCAAAAAAGATGATGAGATAGACTAGGTGGTGTGACTTGTGTGGGCCCCACTTGAATTCAAAATTCGAGTGGGCCCGCAAACACGTTCCGGGCTCAGGTTCGTTAATTCTGAATTAACGAATTTTTCGTTGCGACTTAATTAAATCAAATTTAATTAAATAATTATGTCTAACAAAATTACTATTAAAGTCGCTCGCAAATTAAGTCTAAATTAATTTGTTCGCCCGAATTAAAATCCAATTTTAATTCCGTTATGAAATCTAATTTCATTTAATATATCGAATATATCATTTTATCGATTAATTCCAAATTAATCATTCTCTCTCTTTTAGTTGAATTTTATATCAGATAAATTTTCACCGTAATTAATCATAGATTAATTTTCTCTCTTCTAATTAATCCAAGATTAATTATGTCCGAGTCATACGTCATCGATAAATTTTCGGGAAGCGACCCATGAGATCCCCGGATATGTTGGCAGTAAATCCGTTCGTCGGACTATCTGAACACGTGCGTACCTAGTACCACGTTCTTACCGATTTACAAGACATGGTTGGCTTCTAGCAAAGCACCGTGCCTACCCAATTCTCCAGAAATATTCTTTTAAGGAATATGTCATCTTTGTCAGGCGTAGTATACGTAGTATTGCATATAACGATCCAGTATCAGATGTCACATGCTAGGCCTGAGACTGGAATTGTGTCTGCCCTGTACGAAGCATATATCGGATCTCTAGTAACTAGTCTCTATAATCGGATAAACAAGACCTAGTCACATTATCCCGATGACTGGAATACATAAGAGTACTAGTTCTGTATCCTACGTGATCATCATCTCCATATGACTGAAGTGATACTTCCATCTTGACATCACACCCAATACACTACGATTCTCAATATACCTAGAAGAGGCATACACATAATCTATTAAAGCCCCAGATGACCAAAACTAAAGTATATTGATTGTCGCAAGTATTAGCGATGCAAGTCTCAGGTTAAGACCAAATACACCTACCCTGATTCGGATTCCCATAGACACATAGTCAAACTACCAATGGGATTCTGAGGGGTCTATCTAGAGCGAAGCTGTTTCCGTACCATCGGTAAACACAACCTCCTATTACACTTGCATGAGTATCCAATACCCAAATATATAAGAACTATGTTGTTACGCTTCCATAACACGCACAAGTGCAATACTAGTCTATTCTGCATTATCGATGTCCCGTCTCGATAATACTACGACTATGGATATTTTAATGATTAAACCTTAGTGGATTAATATTGTCTCATATCTTATTAATCCGGAACTAATCATATGGACTTTTATCATTTATATATCCTGGTAATCTAATTACAAATGATAAAAGAGCAATTTCCTTTGTCACATAGTTAATTTGTATAACAACACCATGTTTTGTACAAATATTGATGCTATGGGTCATAATTGTCCAACAAGAAGATCAGGACAAAACCACATTTACATGTTCGTATGGTACTTTTGCTTTCCGCAGAATGCAATTAGACTATGTAATGCTCCTATCACATTCCAACGTTGCATGTTGGCCATCTTCTCAGACATGTTGGAACAGAGTATGGAGGTTTTTATGGATGACTTCTCTGTGTTTGGAGATTCTTTCGACCACTGCTTGCAAAATTTGGAACATTTGTTACAAAGATGTGAAAATACCAACCCGGTACTCAACTGGGAAAAATGCCATTTCATGGTACAATAAGGTTCGTTCTGGGACATCAGATCTCACAAAAGGGAATTGAGGTAGACAAGCAAAGATCGAAACAATTGAAAAACTACCTCCACCCACATCTGTCAAAGGGATTCGGAGTTTTCTCGGACATGCTGGCTTTTACAAGAAATTTATCAAAGACTTCTCAAAAATTACAAAACCTCTTTGCAATCTTCTGGAGAAAGATGTGCCTTTCAACTTCACCAAAGAATGCCAGGAAGCCTTTGAGATCCTAAAACATAAGTTGATCTCTGCCCTCATCATAGAAGCAAAATCACTACAACATCCATTTGAAGTAATGTGTGATGCTAGTGATTTTGCTGTAGGTGCAGTTTTGGGACAACATAAAGCAAAGAGTTTCCAGCAGAACTCTGAATGAAGCTCAACTCAATTACACAACCACTGAAAAGAATTTGCTTGCAGTTGTGTTCGCTTTTGACAATTTCCGATCTTATATGTTGGGTCTCAAGGTGGTGGTTTACACAGATCATTCAGCAATCAAGTATCTGATCGCGAAGAAAGATGCCAAGCCTAGATTGATCCGTTGGATACTTCTTCTGCAAGAATTTGATGTGGAGATCAGAGACAGGAAATGGACAGAATACAAAGTGGCAGATCATTTATCAAGGCTCAAGAATGGAGATACAGCTGGCAAAGAACTAACAATCAAAGAAACTTCTCCAGATGAACAGTTGTTTGCCATGAAACAGAAGGAAGTCCCTTGGTATGCTGACTATGTCAACTACATGTTGTCAGGAAAATGGCCGTTGGAATGGACAACTCAGCAACGAAAGAAGTTCTTCAAAGAAGTCAAACACTATGTTTGGGATGAGCCGTACCTGTTCAAACGCTGTGCTGATCAGTTATTGAGACGGTGTGTTCCACATGAGGAGGTCAACAATGTCTTGCAACACTGTCATTCATCACCATATGGCGGAAACTTCAGTGGAAACAAAACTGCAGCCAAAGTCCTACAATCAGGTTTGTTTTGGCCCACTATTTTTAAAGATGCTTATCTATTTGCTCTGAAATGTGACAGGTGCCAGAGAACGGGAAATATTTCCAGGATAAATGAATGACCTCTTCAAAATATTCTGTAAGTGGAGATATTCGATGTGTGGGGTATTGATTTTATGGGACCCTTTGTTCCATCATTTGGAAACCTGTACATACTGGTTGCAGTCGACTACATCTCCAAATAGGTTGAAGCGATTGCACTGCCGTCCAATGATTCAAAAGTGGTGATCAAATTCCTTAAAAAGAATATTTTCACACGCTTCGGAACACCTCGGGCGATTATCAGTGATGGTGGCTCACATTTCTGTAACAGATACTTCGGTTTACACTCCTATCCAAATATGGAGTTACTCATAAAGTTACCACAGCTTACCATCCACAGTCAAATGGGCAAGTTGAAGTTTCAAACATGGAGATCAAAAGAATCTTGGAGAGAACCGTTGGATCAACAAGGAAGGACTGGTCTGAAAAACTAGATGACGCATTATGGGCCTACCGGACAGCTTACAAGACACCCATTGGTATGTCCCCATATCGAATGGTGTTTGGGAAAACATGCCACCTGCCAGTTGAGCTTGAACACAAGGCGTACTGGGGACTGAAGAAGTTGAATCTTGATCCAAAAGCTGCAGGAGAGAAAAGACTTCACTAACTCAATGAGTTGGAGGAATTTCGCCTACAGGCTTATGAGAATGCCAAACTATACAAAGAGAAGACCAAGAAATGTCATGACCGAAAAATAGTGCGCAGACAATTGGAACCAGGGCAACAAGTGTTGTTGTACGATTCACGTTGAAACTTTTTTCTGGAAAACTGAAATCAAAATGGTCAGGTCCATTTGTGATTACTCAGGTGTTAGCCTACGTAGTTGTTGAGATATATGTATGGGTTTTTAGGGCGGATATCCGGTAACGCATCGGAAACAGTGGAAAATCAAATTTTCCAATTTCAAAACTTTTTCTCGGATTAATAAAATAAACTTATATTTTTATTATCCAATAATCAAATTATGAAATAAAACATTGTAAATCATATTTATGTGAATTTACCGAATTGCCCTTAAACAACAATTTATTTATTTTAATCCAAAATTGTTCGAACGATTTTGGATGATTCTAAATCATTACATATATGAATTTAACATGTCATACATATTGAAATTCAAATTACAAAATAAATTTCCAAATTTTTGGCCCTTGGCCGAGAGCTCCCTAAAAGGGAAAAATTGTGCATTTTGCACTTCCATGGTTCAAAACACATCAAGGAAAAATCCAATCAACCCATATTTTACATGCATCATATTACACATCCAAATACACCATAAAAATGAAAATCCTCAAATTTGGAAGTGGTCTTAAACCCTAATTTTTCAATTTCTTCAAATTGGACAAATTAGACCAAATTGGTTAAATACAATACTTCAATCATGTTTCTTCTATCCAAATCAAGTCTCAACACAATGAAATAACTATAGATCAAATCTAGGTCATTTAAGAGTGGGTCAACAACTCTAGATTAGCAACAAGGTTCTAAAACCATTAAAAGAATGCTTACTACATCACAAGTAACATTCTTCCAAATTCATACATGCTTAACCCCTTCATCATACTTTCATTCATCAAAAACACAAAGAATAAAGAATAGAAAAACTTAAGAACATCACCAAGTGAAGCCCACAATAAGAGGAACAATTTACTCTCTAATGGAAGGTTGGAAATACTTACTAAATTCCAAGTTTTTCTTTGATTTTCTTTTTCTTTCTCTCTACCTTCTTTTCTTTGTTTTATTGGAGTTTTGATAAAGTGCATTAGGTTATACAAACCCTAAAAGAAGAAAACAATATATACTTGTGTATTTTTTAACCCTTGGCAGAATTTGGCTAGGAAAAAAATAAAGACATTTTGTTTTAATTTCATTTGAATTTCAACTTGCCAACTTGATTAAATGATCATTACACTTTAATGATAAATTCAAACAAGTCAACAATTGCAACTAAAGCATCTCCAAATAATATCTCAACTTAGGATATTTATATTTTTAATTAATTTAATTATTTAACAATTAAATAATTATTTAAATACAAAATATTAAATATATGTATTATATATTTACATTAAATATTAAATACATTATATTTGTGATATTAGTCAAATATCTCATTTTGACAATTAATTAATGTGTATTTGAATTAATCAAGTATTAAATGCAAATACACAAAAATTAAGGAAATGACTATCGGGTCCATTTACATGTATTTTGCGTTTCACCTTTAACCGACTTTATAAATAATCAATATTATTTATAATTGTTGCCCTAGTGCTCTACGAGTATATTTCATTAGTGAGACTCTCTAGATTCAGGCATATCCGTCACGAAATCCAATTTCGTGTCCATAATTTATCCACCCGTAAATTATGACGATCACGGATAAACTCGCTGAATCATACAGGTCGAGGTCATGGCAAATGTATAATTCCTCCGTCACAGGTATCCGGATAAATCCCAGAGATATAGATGTAAACGTCAAATCTCTATAGGGATTATCCAGTCGACTATTCTATTAGCAATCTCACAAAAGAACATTTAGAACTAACTTCTAAATTGTACCACGGGCCCATGGTTTTTATCTGATTGCTAATCATATGGACTACCTATGCTCTGATACACAGAACTTACGGATCCTATCTTGATACACACAGGACACCCTGAGGATCTATCTACACCCAACGAACAGGCGGATGTCTGATCTAAATAGATCGGTGACGTGACTGCCATCTAAGTGTAGAAGATGTCTCATGTGCCCACAGTGGCATCTCAAGTCTAAGAATCACAAGTGATACTCAACCCGATAAGATTCTTATTGACGTTGGTGTACCATCCATTAAGAATCTTCAGTGAGTCGTTCAGTGTTTATCCGCTATAAACACCTACACGTCTATACTAGTCTCCAAGACTAATGGTTCATTGAGAAACCATTGGAATCATATATTCCAGTATACGACATGTACCGGTCTCAATGGGTTTACTATACTGACCAAGTAGTGTAAACCTTGACCATGAACTGTCTGAGAATGACAACGTCATGATACAACTCAATGTCAGTTGCGACGCTTTTGCAACTGCATCATGACTAGTCATTCTAAGGTCATTACGTCTATACCATATTAAAAGATACATTATATTATAGAAACTGCATATATTATTCAAAATAATAATGTTTTACAGAAGTATTCATAAAGAAATACAACCGGTAATTGGCGATGTGAGCACCAACCCCAACAAAAACTCTCACTTGCTCTAGTGCCAATAACGATTGTATCTAATACCCATCGACTCCACGTGTTTATCAAATAACTTCGGAGGTATGGCCTTCATCAGCGGGTCTGCTACATTATCTTCACTCGGTACCTTGCACATGATAATATCCCATCGCAACACAATCTCTCGAATAATGTGGTACTTATGTTCCACATGCTTCGACTTCTGATGCGCCCTCGGTTGCGTTGCTTGCGCAATGGCTCCGTATTATCACAGTATAACGGAATCACATTCTCGATACTTGGGACAACTCCCAATTATGTGACAAAGTTCTTTATCCACCACAGCCTCTTTTGCAGCTTCAGAAGCTGCAATATATTCCGCCTCAGTGGTGGAATCTACTGTCGATCCCTGTTTGGAACTCTTCCAACAAACTGCACCACCGTTAAGGGTAAATACGAATCCAGATGTAGACTTTCTATCATCAGGATCCGATTGGAAATCGGAATCCGTATACCCGTTAACTTGCAGTTTGTTTCCTCCATAAATTATTAACTTATCCTTAGTACCTTTAAAATACTTGAGGATATGTTTAATGGCCATCCAATGGTCATTACCTGGATTGGACTGATATCTACTAGTTATGCTAACATCGAAACTGATATCAAGCCTCGTACACAACATGGCATACATTATGCTACCCAAACACGAAGCATAAGGTTGGTTAGACATTCTAACCTTCTCATCTTCTGTTTGTTGACTCATATTCTTAGAAAGATGAATCCCATGTCTGAACGGTATGTTTGCTCTCTTACAGTTACCAAAATTATACTGTTCCAAGATCTTATCAATGTACGTTGATTGGGATAACCCAATCAGCCTCCTTTGTCTATCTCTATAGAGTTTTATCCCTAAAACATATGAAGCTTCTCCCAGGTCCTTCATGGAGAAATTCTTACAGAGGTACGCTTTGACGCTTTGTAACATTCCTAAATCATTCCCAAAGATTAGGATGTCATCAATATATAGGACTAAAATACGACCATATTCCCACTGGCCTTCTGATACACACAGGATTCTTCCGAATTCTTGAGAAAACCAGACGATCTAATAATCTCGTTAAATCAAAGATTCCAACTTTGTGAAGCTTGTTTAAGTCCATAAATGGACTTCTTAAGCTTACATACCATACTCGAGTTTTCGCTGGACGTAAAACCTTCCGGTTGTTCCATATAGATTTCTTCATCAAGAAATCCATTTAGAAAAGCCGTTTTGACATCCATTTGCCAAATATCGTAGTCATGATACGCAGCTATAGAAAGCAAAATCCGGATAGACTTAAGCATTGCTACTGGTGAAAAAGTTTCATCGTAGTCGACGCTAGGTCGCTGCGTGTAACCTTTTGCTACCAGTCGGGCCTTGTAAGTTTCAACCTTACCGTCAGACCCGTGCTTCCTCTTATAAACCCATTTACAACTTATAGGAACAATTCCTTCAGGAAGCGGAACCAAGTCCCAAACTTGATTCTCATGCATTGAGTCTAACTCGGATTTCAAGGCACTTTGCCATTTCACGGAGTCGATGTCCAACATCGATTCTCTATAGGTGAAAGGATCAGTCTCTTCAACTAAGAGAACATCTAGACTCTTTTCTTGTATCAAATACAAGTGTTCAGGAGGTCTAGATACCCTTTCTGACCTACGGAGTGTGTGTGTTGAAGGTCCTTCATCTACTTGAACTAGTTAATTTCCATTGTCATATAGTTAATTTGTACAAAAACCACAATGTCTTTTACAAATAGTGACGCTATGGGTCATAATTGTCCAATTGGTTCTCCTATAGTCCGGAAGATAAGAAAGTGTTTGTATTGACAAACGCTATATTTCTTGAGGATGACTATATGAGGAAGTTCAAACCTTGAAGTAAAGTCTTACTAGAGGAGTTACTTACTGATTTGACCAGCACACCATCATCAATAATAGTTGACAGAAGCATAGTTCCTTCAACATTTGAGCATAAGATGCATGTATATTTGAATTATTGACCATTTAGACGTAATGGGAGGGTTGTACGACAACCTAATCATTATCTAAGAGTTGGAAAGGCATAAGTTGTTGCATCCAGTGATGGTGTAGATGATTCATTTTCCTATAGTAGTGCAATGGATAATTCTAATAAAGAGGAATGGCTCAAATCTATGAACCTCGAGATAGAGCAAATGAACGCCAACTCAATCTGGGAATTTATAGACCAACCCAATAGGGTAGAACTCATAGTTTTCAAGTGGATCTATAAGATACAGAGAGGAGTGGATGAGAAGGTACAGACCTTCAATATCAGGTTAGTGGCCAAAGGTTATACCTAGGAAGAGGAAGCCGACTATGAGGAGACTTTTTCGCCAGTAGCCATGGTCAAATCCATCCACACTTTTCTCTCCATTGTCACATATTATGACTGAGATTTGTCAAATGGATGTCAAGACTGCATTCTTGAATGAAAATCCTGATGAGTGTATCTATATGTTAAAACCAAAGGGGTTCATAGCCCAAGGTCAAGAGCAAAAGGTTTGCAATCTTCAAAAGATCATTTATAGACACAAGGAAGCATCTCGATCTTAGAACATAAGATTTGATACCACGATCAAATCTTATGATTTTGAGTAAGATGTCGATGAGCCTTTGTATACAAGTGTGTCATTGATGGTAAGGTGGTTTTTCTAGTTTTATACGTTGATGATATTTTACTCATTTGGAATGATGTAAAATATTATCGGACTTGAAATCCTGGCTAGCTAACCAATTCCAAATGAAATATTTCGGAGAGGCCAGTTATATACATGGGATTTAGATTCTTCGGGATATCAAGAGACGGCAGTTAGTTATATCTCAGACATCCTATATCGATAAGATTCATGTGTGATTTGAGATGCAGAATTCCAAGAAAGGTAATTTGCCCTTCAAACATGAAATTCATTAGTCAGTGATTTCAGTCTAACCTGGGATTGGATTATTGGGTAGTTGTTAAACTCATTATTAAGTATCTTAAGAGAACGAGAAATGATATGCTTGTGTATTCTGGTAAGATATGATCCATAGGGAATATACAGACTCTGATTTTCAAACGGATGTCGATTTTGGGAAATCAACATCTGGATTAGTGTTTACCCTAGGTGGTGGGGCCATTTGAACTATCTCAACTATACAAGTCGAGGTCATCACATATGTTTAACAATCCCACCATCGTATGCTATCCGAATTATGCTTAGGAAACATATATTACACCTAAAGTTTCTGAATCATATTGTTGACATGTCAATAATTTTTTACAACTAATTAGAATACTATTTCTGATAGATACGATCCACCCTATATGATCAGCATTGGCCAAAGTCTTAAGAATCGTGACTTACTCATATGGATATCTAAATCTCTTATGGTACACATACAGGTCGACGAATTCTATCTTGATATACAATTGATTAACGAGTGCATCGGTCCACACCCAACGAACATCTAGTGGTCAGACCATGAAAGGTCTCTGACATATATGGCATCAAAGTGTGGAGGATCACACACAAAATCAATGTTACCCTATAGTCAAAGGATCACATATGCTACTCGACTCGAGGAGATTCCTATTGACGGTGGTGTGTACTTCAAACTATTAAGAATCACATGTGAGTCATTTAGTATTCACTCCAACAAATACCCACATGTCTATATGAGCTTCCCTTACTCATGGTACATCGGGTTAAACCATTGGAACTCTAATTCCGATATACGATATGTGCTAGTCTTATAGGTTATAGGAATTCGACCGTATTCCAAAACCAACGACAATGAATATTTACTTTAAAAATCATTTATAATAGTAATATTATCCCAATATCGGACCACTCAGTGTCCAGTATTACTACAAGACTATTCTAAGGTCGATGTCATTGTCAGCATATTTATATATCAATCTAATATACATTATGACATAATAATTATCATTAACAATGGTTGAAATGAAAATATATTTATTTTATTAATAAATAATAAAATATAATGTACAATACATTATTCGGATTGGCGCTCCAAGCACCAACTCCAACACAGGTTAATGGGTATACTAATTTGGATTTCCAATCAGATCCCGATGATAGAAAGTCTACAACAGTATTTATATTTACGTTTAACGGTACTGTAGTTATTTGGAAAAATTCCAAACATAGGTCGACAACTAATTTCACCACTGAGCTAGAATATATTACAGCATTAGAGGCTGCAAAAGAAACTGCCTGGATTAGAAAATTTATCACTGAGTTGGGAGTGGTCCCAAGCTTCAAGAATTTAATTCTATTGTATTGTGATAATAATGGAGCTATTGCACTAGCAAAAGAACCTTGAGTATATCAAAGATTGAAGCATGTGGAACGAAAGTACCACATTATTTGAAAGATTATTTCATGAGGAAACGTTGTCATGTATGAGAAACCAAGTGAGGACAACGTGGCATACCCTCTCATAAAAGACATACCTTCTAAATTATTTGATAAGCACGTGAAGGATATGATTATTAAATACAATCAAAATTGACACTAGAGCTAGTGGAGAAATTATTGTAATTGGTGCTCATAACACAATTTTCTGTTGTATTTCATTATAAATACATGTGTACATATATTTTATAATGAATAACAAATAAGTTTCATTAATATATTTTCTTATATATATGGTAATGGCATAAAAGACCTTAGAATGATTAGTTATGATATAGTTGCTAAAGCGTCGTAACTGGCATTGATTTATACCATAACATTATCATTCTTATATTATTCCTAGTCAAGGTTTACATTTTTAGCCAATAAGTAAACCCAGAGATAGATATGTGTCGTATATGGAATTTAGGATCCCAATGGTTTATCTTAATCAACCATAAGTTTTGGGATAATCGTATAAACATATAGGTATTCATAGTGGATAAATATTAAACGACTCACTAAATATTTCAAATAGATGGTACACCAACGTCAATAAGATATCTTCTTAGTCGAGTAGCATATGTGGTCCTTAGACTTAAAATACCAAAGTAGAAATATGAGTTATCCTCCATACTTTGATGATATTTATGTCACGATTTAATTAGATCAGACATTCGTCTATTTGTTAAGTGTAGATTGATTCTCATGATATTCGGTGATATATCCAGAGAGGATATGTCAGTCTTGTGTACATTATTTAGGTATCCTTTACGGGAGTGTGATCTGTAAAATCCATGACTGTGGTTCACGACGGAAATGAGTTCCACGTGTTTTTTAGAAATCGTGGATCTATAATAATATTATACCTTAGGGATTTGATGTTTATATCTATATCACCGGTATAATATGGATATCCTATAACAGAGGGATTATATGTATGCGAAGGCCTCGACTTATATGGTTCAGCCTGATTATCTGTGGGCATTGTGATTTACGAGTGGGCGAATTACGGACACGGAAATAATTTCAATGACAGATAAATCTAAACCTAAAGATTCACACTATATGAAGTGTACTCGTTGAGCACTTGGGCAATAAATTATGGATAATTCAGATTATTCATAATTTACAAATGCATGTAAATTTAATTTGTATTTATATACGATACATAATTTGATTAGATACACATTAAAGGTCAATGGAGCTTGACAATTATTTTTATTATAATTAATTATTAATTATATTTAAATGGAATATTCATGGAATATTTTTACATGCCTTTAATTAATTATTTATCAATTAAATACTAAATAATTAGAAAAAAATGAATTATTCTTGAAATGTCACATTTAAGATGATAAAATTTGATTTGCCAAATCATGTAATTTGAACACATGGATTGTATTTAATTTAGAAATTATTTAATTAATCTTATTTGATAAGATTTATATTGTGTCAAAGTTTGGACCAAGGATTTTATTGCCAAAAGGCCAAACTACATAGCCATTCTAGTATAAAAGGAGATTATTGTTTATTTCCTCATTTGGGGTCAGAAAATAGAAATTCTCTTCCAAATAACACAAAAACGAGAGCTTGAGAGAACAATTGGTATAAGAATAAAAAATTAAAGAAAAGAAAGCTTGGAGATTAAGGTAATTTTTTGTTATTCTTTAATTTGAATTTTTTTTTTATTGTTCAATTTTTTTCTCTTGAATTTGGTGTTGAGCAATTTGATTGCTTGATTAGAGAATTATATGCATGTGTAGATTTTTTTTTTAGTGCAATTAATATAATTCAAACTCAATTTTGTCATGAGATTATTTGTTATCATTTTAGAGTGTTATGATTACTATTATAATGTCTAGAATTGATCTTAAGTGTTTCATAAGTGGAGACTTTGAATGGTTTAAATTAATTTGATTAATTTATTGAATAAATTGAATTTAGCATGAAAAATAATTAAATTAACTATTTAATTTGTTTAAATCTCAAATTTATTTAATTTTTACAAAATATATGGTATTTGGATGTATTTGGATGTTATTGGGTGTTGAAATAATATTCGGAAATTATTTCGCGATTAGAATTGACAAATTACGTGGAAAATACAAAATCGATAAAATGTGACTATGTAGTGAATTGCTCAATTCACAGCCACATTGAAGAGCTAATCGGTCCCTATTCAGATGACCTAGTCAGCCCAGCCCGTGAACCGACTGACCTGTTTAACCGATCACCTAGTTCATATAAATCGGGTAAAATATGACCGTGTAGTGTACTGCTCACTGCAAAAACACATTGTGGGGCTGATTGATCACTATTCATGTGATCAGGGTCAGCCCAGTCTGTGAATTGGCTGACCTTTTTGATCGATCACTCGATTTGTGTACTTTTTTCTGAAAAATTTTTTGTTAAATTTTTTGTGTTTCCGAAATTTATTTTGTTATCATTATTTGATTTCGATAAAAACATCTAAGTGAAATACAGACGAATTATCGGTATATGATATTGAGTAATTTAATCGGGAATTAAGATGTTTAAAAAAAAACCGATTTTACCTAAATCGCGCTTCATAGCCGAAACCCCAACCGGATTGTTATGGTAATTATTTGAAAATATTTTTTAATATGTTTGATTACTGTATAAAACATTTAAAGTGTGATGGGTCTTTTGAAAATGATAGCTAATAGCTTGGGTGTACTTAAAATCGGATTAGGGTATGCATAGTAAGCCCGATATTGGCCTGTGGTAATCGGTTAACCGTTTTCATAAGGCCAGAAAATTAAAATCTTGAATTTCTACAACCCAGTCTTTAAAAGTTCGAGCTTTGAACTCTTTTGTACTATGATAATTCATCCTAAGCTTATTTAGAGTTTGGTATATACCCTAAGGATATATCATAAGTTTGAAATTCATTTTCAAACCTATAATCTGATTTCCAAATGGATCATATCCATTGTTGCCTATAAATTAGCTTCAAAAATTGATCATTTTTTTAGCATTTGAGAGTTTAGTTGTGTCCATTTTTCATATAATATTGACAAAAGCTCACCTACATAATAGAAGAAGAAGCTAAAGGTCATAACCCTTGCCATTGTCGGAATTGGCTACGAGTAGAGGTTGAGTGAATATAATAAATGTTCGAGTTGCTTTTAGATTAGAGAGTGGACTAGGAGGAGTCTTCGGTACAAGTAAATTTATGCTTTTTAGTTTCTATATTGAAATGGCATGAAATCATGAAACGTATTATATAATTAGAGCATATTTCATTTATTTTATTGTTATTTATTGAACATGAACACGTGGTAACATACTTAAGGGTATTTTATGTGTCATATTAGAGGTCTTTTGTAACATCCCCGATTCAAGAGATGTTACCGGCAGGGGATAGACCGTACTAACCCCATAAGCCTCTGATTCAACAAACATAACAATGCTATTACTTGTTCCTCTAATTATTTATCATAGATATGGGTCCATGGCCCAAATTAACAACTGAACATGCAAAGTTAATTTTAATAACCGAATACATAAAAACACATGTCTTTACAACGACTGACACATAATCAGGCACTAATATATGACTTCTATTTGACCTCACTGGACTCTCACTCTTTCTGACTTGAACTGGTGGACTCCAACCCTAATGACTGCATCAATATCCATCCTCCCGAGCTCATCCTCCGAGAA
>SKCR01031535.1:0-18749 GCA_019454045.1 Zanthoxylum bungeanum | reverse complement strand
TACGAGTAGATGGCTATCTAGGTGCCTTCACAGCTTTTCCTTCTAGAAAGGTAGTGAGTGAAGGAAGACACCAAACCATTACCTAGCCTCAAAATGTCTTTGATCACAACCCCATTTACACATTTGTAGACACGGTTAATTAAAGCATAAATCTATACATTACAAGGCATTATTTCGGGGCCGATTCTCTATCCCCAGTGGAGTCGCCAGACTGTAGGACACAGAAACTGGACGACGCATGTTGTTCCAGGCTCGGGGGCCTAGTTGGGAGTACGGAGTAGCCAACGGAGGACTAAACGGAGAATAAGGGAGTCGCCACCCAGTGTGAACCGGGACAAAGATTAAGGCCGCACTCACCCCTCGCAAGGGAAGACCTCAAACCATTGGGTTCGGAATGGTCCCTTACTTATGCAACTTGTAATGTAAGATTTATGCAATAATCCAACCAAGCCTATGACATATATTTCCAAGTGCACCACAATCCTAGATTCACATGCTTAAAAGTATAGTTTACATCTAACATACATGAAACCAAATCTTATTGCCAAATTCACATGCTCAAAGGTAGGCCTTTGCAACAACAAGCACATAACGTCATAAGAATTCAATCATTCATGTAAATATAAACACAAACAGTCATGGTAACATTTGCGTGTAATGTAAAGGAAATCAAAATGACGACAAATAATATTGTAGGCGCATAACAGAAATAGACAACTAGAGAGGTAATACAAATGCATAGCGTAAAAAAGGGGGTAACCATATGCTAAGATGGACATGTCGTAATGTGATGCGAGAAGATCTGTTTACCGTATGCGTTCGTGCAGCGTTTGTATACGCGTTCGAACGGTAAACAGAAGGTTCTCGTTCGAGTAGTGTTTGTAAACGCGTTCGAACGGGAATGAAACAGAATGCACACGTTCGTATGGCGTTTGTGAACGCGTTTGAACGGAAATGAAACAGAATACTCACGTTCGTGTGGCGTTTGTGAACGCGTTCGAACAAAAATGAAACAGAATGCTCACATTCGTATGGCGTTCGTGAACGCGTTCGAACAGAAATAAGACTTGATGCATGATAAGGCAAAATACATGCGCGTTCGAGTTGCGCTCGTAAACGCGTTCGAACGGGAACAGACCTGATGCATGAAATGGGACGCAATACATAAATGACAAATAGTACAATGCGAGGCGCGGTGAAGCAGCATGGTAAAGGATTTTAACCTCTTCAATTAGAGGACCTCTCATCGCACTTACTAAGCCCATGCGCTCGATCACATCATGCATACAAACATAAAGACAATCATATCTAACTAAGTATGCCCGATTGAACACATCTTACATCCAACCGAACACACATCAACCGGCGCGGAAAAGCATCGTGGTAAAGGGGCTTTAACCACTCCACATAGGGGATCTTTCGTCCACATACTAAGCCCATGCGCTCGATTGAACTATGCATAAATAAGCAACATACAGAATTCAAGTGACGAGAAATAAATAACCCGAAGCAACACAAAACAAGAGAGGGTGCCGTTTACTCAAGTGGTACGTGGAGTTGTATCCCAAGTACAGACCGCACTACCGTCCATTCGGATTCGGCTACGGAATTTACGTCTGGGTTTCCATCCGATATACCTCAAGAGGCGACACGCCTTACATTTTATCCAATGCCCAAAACACATATCACATTCATAACACATACATATTTATCTACTCAAGGGCCGCAACATGCATTTGAACATCATAATCATGCGAATAAAGCTCAATGAATAGTAAAAAAAAACGAAACTGAAAACAAATGTAAAAAATACCCTCAGGTCTAACCTTTTTTGCCAACTTTCGGGCTTGCATTTCGCGGAGATCGGAAGGGTAAAGCTCCTCAACCTCTCCGGTTCACTGGTTTAGCATCTTAGCTCACTGTTTTACTATTTTGCTCGCTGTCTGGTCTCCGTTTTGCTGCTATTTTCGCTGTATTTCTGCTCACTGTTTCGGCTCACTGTTTCAGGTCCTATTCTTCTATTTTAGTGGACTATTTTGGGTGTTTTTTAAAGACTGATTGTGCAGGTTTGTCTGTGATTTTTTAAGGGTTAGATATGCAATTTTTGCTCACTGGTTTGGGGTATTTTGGGGGCTGTTTGATGGACAAAACATGGGCAGATGGCTGCTATCTTTGCGAGTCAGTTTTGGATGTGTAAGGGCGCTGTTCTAGTTGTTTTTTTATGTGTTGATGTTGCTTCTGTTCTGGTTGAGATTTGCGTGAGTTGTGATGATGTTTTAGATGTTATTTTGGTGATGGTGATGGATGTTGAAACTCGGCAATGGAGGGGAGGCTAGGGGTTGTGTTCACGGCCAAGAGAATGAGAGATGAAGAGAAGATTTTGCTTTGGCCGAGAGGTTGATATCTTCTAGGGTTAAGGTCTTGTGATTTGCGTGTGAATGAGAGAATATGTTGATGTCTTGGGCGTGTATTAGAGAGAGTGGAGAGAGGAGGTGGCTAGGTTAGTGCATGTTTATATAGAAGAGAGCTAGGGTTTTCCCTTGTCTCACAAGGAAGAGATATAGTTTCCAAATTATGAGTGATAGGAATGGTATATACAAGATTGAGGGGGGATAAAATATTTTAAATTAGGAAGTCAACTAATTTAAATTGGCGGATATCTTATTGAATTAGGAAGTAAACTAATTTAAATTGGTAGATGTCTTATTAGATTAGGAAGTCAAATATTTGATTAGCTTTGATTGGTTAGGATTGATTTTAATTAGGCATATCTTATTTTAATTTTAGTATATGAATTATTCAAATTAGGCATGATTTTAGTTTAAGTTGGTAATTGTTTATTTTATGTTTGGTATATGTTTTATTTAATTATTTAATTAATTTAATTATTATCTTATTTAGTTAATATTTATTTATTTAAATTGGGATGTGTTTTATGGGCTTTGGGGGGCTAATTGGGCTGGGGTGCGAGGCTAACAGCAAAACCAGAAATACTGACTCCGTTAGAACGCCAATTCGAACGTGGCACGAACGTCCGCAATCTTCCTGACGTTCGAACGAAGTAACGAACGCAGCACCAACGAAGACAGTGAACTTGTGGAATGAACTTGATGACGCACTTATTCTGAATTTCCCCTTCCGACCTCCGTTTCCCGCAATATCCTTAGCTAAAAAGGTAGTGCCTCCAACTGAGACTCATCATCGGGTTTCACATGCGAAAATGCAATGCCTACACTTAGTTAATTTATTTATGTTATTTTACTCTATGTTTTGCTCGAGGACTAGCAAAATGTTAGGTTTGGGGGTGTGATGAGTGGTATTTATATCACTATTTCCCACTCATTTAACCTAATATTGTGTGTAGTTTCTTGAGTTTTGTGAACGTTTTGATGTGTTTTTTGTTATTTTGTAAATAAATAAAGTTCCAGGACATTCTCGAGGTGATTTGGGCCAAAACAGTGAAAATTGGACAAAAATGACATTTTGGTAAAATCTAGCGTCGCGACACCAAGTCCTTCCGCATCGCGACGTCTAACATGCGCCGAACAGTGCTAACGTGCGCCGGGTCCACAAATCAGAATCTGAGAAAAGTTTGACTTTGCTAAAATGCATCGTGCCACATGTCACCATCACAGCCGATCTGCTAACATGCGCTGTGCCACGTGTCAGCATCCTACGGTGCCGACAGTCATCATCGCCACGTGTCCACGTGTCATTCCATGTCATCAACCACGTCAGCAAGTCAACAAGTCAACATTGCCACCTCACTGCCACATCATTATCAGCCAATCAGGAAGTGCCACATGTCGCCACGTCACCGCCATGTCACCGCCACATCAGCGCCACGTAAGCATCAATCATTGAGTATCTAATCCTTATCTGACATGTGGCGGATAAGAATCTCAGCGACCAATCAGAAGCCGCCACGTGTCATAACAATTGAAGCCTAACCACTCTGCCACGTGTCACCTTATCAGCTTATCCAGAATCTTCAAACCGGCGAACCAGAGCGTGCCACGTCGACAAAAGCTGGCGTAGCGACGCTGAGGGCCTTGGCGTCGCGACGCTGGAAGCCTACCGAGGCCTATAAATTGAGCTCGAGATTTCAGAATTCAGTGTACCACTCTCTCTCTTCTATTCTCTGTAAAGAGAGAGTTTCTCTCTCTAGTTTCTTTTAGTTTTTAGTTTTTTTTAGTTTTTAGTTTTGTAAATAATTTTAATTACGTTTTGTTAATATAGTAATTTACTTTTTTTTTACTTTTTTACAGTTTTTACTATTTACCATGAGGAGGTAACTTCCCCAGCTATGGTGAAAGGTAATTCTTTTACTGTTACTATTTAGATTAATCTCCCTTAAAAATAATATATTCACTATTTAAAATATTGACTTAAAAAGGATACTGCCAGATTGGTCGGTTGGTAATTCATTTTAATCTGGTTTAAACCTGACTAATCAAGGATACCGCCAGATTGGTCGGTTGGTAATTTAATTTTGATTCCGCATTTCTGGCAAGTTGGACTTAATTTGACTTAATCAGGATACCGCCTATATGGCTGGTTGTAAAAAGAATCACAAGTTTATATATTATTTTATGGGAGATATCTAAATTAGTAGTAGTAAAAGTAATTCATTTTACCTTAGCATTTTATTTTATTTTACTTTTCAGTTTTACTTTATGTCTTTTACTTTTCAGTATTTTTACTTTATGTCTTTTACTTTTAAGTTGTTACTAGCCCTAGTTATATGTTAGTTATCTAGGGTTGTGATGAATTCTAATATCACCGGTTTATAAGGGGTTATTTTATAGTTTGGGTAATTTAAAGGTTTACTTATTAAGTCTTAAGCTTAATGCTTCTTGTTGTCTGATCACCAATAAGATTGATGTGGTAAATCTAAAATGAACTAGATATAAGGATTTTAGGTTTCAGCCTTAGACTTAATAGCCCACGATCTTCCTTGAGGATTGATAACCCTTTAATAGATTTCCTTACAGGATATGAATATACCTGTCGGGCGGGGGTAGCCATAATTGGAACTTAAACTTAATGAATCCAGATAATTTGGTTGACATAGACATATGGTTCAATTGGGTTAAACTGGGTATTTACGTCTGACCATCGACAGAGGCTTTTGCATAATTTAGTGTTCCAAGTTAGTAAACTGATTTATTACACAAACATAAAATAATCACTTCATCTTTTAAAAGACATTAGAAGGATTCACAACCCTAGATCTTTGTGTCTTTTGTTATTTTCCTTAGTATTTTCTTTTGTCTTTTTATTTATTTATTTATTTTGTAAAACCACTTTCAACAAATCAAACAATCATTCTCTTCACCCTCAATTAGATATTTGTAAATAAATAGTATCAATAATTAATAACAATAGTAGAAATTAAGTCCTCGTGGGATCGATATTTTTATACTACTTGAACGATACGTGCGCTTGCGTTATACGTGTGTGTTTACGCCGGTCAGTGAACGCTGATCTAGATGTTGATTTCCTAGAATCGACATCCTTCTGAAAATCAAAGTCAGTATATCCTCTCAGAATCATATTCTGACTTGTATATACAAGCAAATAATTTCTCGTTCTCCGAAGATACCTGAGAATATGTTTCACCACTACCCAATGATCTAATAATGGGTTGGATTGAAACCTACTGACTTCTCCCACTACAAAATAGATGTTCGGTCTCGTGCATAACATAGCATACATAAGAATTCCAACTGCTAAAGCATATGGTATATGTCTCATCTCCTCAACTCCTTGAGGTGTCTTATGAGACTGTTCCTTAGACAAATGAATTCCATGCCTGAAGGTAAATTACCTTTCTTGGAATTCTCCATACAAAATCGCACAAGAATCTTATCGATATAGGATGCTTGAGACATTGCTAAGAGTCGTTTCTTGCAATCCTGAATGATCTGGATCCCAAGTACATAACTTGCCTCTCCCAAATCTTTCATTTGGAATTGATTAGCTAGCCAGATTTTCATGTCCGATAATATCTTTACATCATTCCCAATGAGTAAAATATCACCAACGTATAACACAAGGAAAACCACATTCTCATCAATGATACGCTTGTAGACACAAGGCTCATCGATGTTCTGCTCAAAGTTATAAGACTTGATCGTAGTATCAAATCTTATGTTTCAAGATCTAGATGTTTGCTTAAGTCCATAAATGGACCTTTGCAACTTGCAAACTTTTTGCTCTTGACCTTGGGTAATGACTCTCATCAAGATTGCCATTCAATAATGCAGTCTTGATGTCCATTTACCAAATCTCATAGTCATAATATGCGCCAATGGAAAGAAGAATCCTGATGGATTTTAGCATGGCTAATGGCGAGAAAGTTTCTTCATAGTCAACTCCCTCTTTCTGGGTATAACCCTTTTTCCACTAGTCTAGCCTTGAAAGTCTGTACTTTCCCATCTATTCCTTTTTTCTCTTATAGATCCACTTGCAACCTATGGGTTTTACCCCATCAGGTTGGTCTACAAGTTCCCAGACCGAGTTAGAGTACATAGACTTCATCTCGAGGTTCATGGCTTTGAGCCATTCCTCTTTATCAGTATCTTTCATTGCACTACGATAGGTTAATGGATCATCAATACCATCACAAGATGCAACAACTTGCACCTCACCATTTCCTAGATAGCGTTCAGGTTGTCTCAAAACCTTCCCACTACGTCTAGGTGGTATGCTAACCTGATAAACTTGCATCTGATTTTCAGATGTAGAAGGTGTTATGTTTTGACAACATTTGACGATGGTGTACTGGTCATACCTGCAAGTAACTCCTCAAGTAACACTTTACTTCGAGGTTTGAACTCTCTTATATAGTCCTCCTCAAGAAATGTAGCATTTTTCGACACAAATATTTTATTATCTTCTAGACTATAAAAGAATCCACCCCTAGTTTCCTTAGGATAGCCTACAAATAGGCACACATGTGAACGCGGTTCCAACTTAGTAGTCTTGTTCTTTAGCACATGTGTCGGACACCCCAATATGCGGAAATGTCGTAAACTAGCTTTACGACCATTCCACAACTCTAAGGGAGTCTTAGGAATAGATTTAGAAGGAACTAAATTCAGGATATACATCGCATTTTGCAAAGCATACCCCCAGAATGAACTAGGTAGATTGCTATAATTAAACATTGATCTCATCATGTCTAGTAGGGTCTGGTTTCTCCTTTCTGTAACACCATTTTGTTGTGGTGTTCCAGGTTCTGTGAGCTTTGAAATAATTCCATGCTCAATTAAGAATTCTCTCGAAATCTCTATCAAGGTCTTTTCCTCCACGATCTGATCATAGAATTTTGATGCTTTTACCTAACTAGTTCTCAACCTCAGCACGATACTCTTTGAACTTTTCAAATGTATCTGACTTGTACTGCATTAGGTAAACATACCCATATATGGAATAATCGTCAATGAAAATGACGAAGTATTCATAACCACCTCGGGCTTTTACATTCATCGGTCTGCAAATGTCCGAATGTATTAGCTCAATTGTTTCTTTGGCTATTATCATTTTTCCAGTAAAAGGTCTCTTAGTCATTTTTCTTTCTAGACATGATTCGCAGACAAGTAAAGTACTGAGTCTTAACTGATTTAAAACTCCATTCTTAATTGGTATATCTATTCGGTCAAGGTTAATGTGACCAAGTTTAAGGTGCCATAAATATGTATCATCATGAGAAATCTTTTGCCGTTTTGTGTTAGATCTTTCAATCTTAAACATTTCAGTATTAAGCAGTGATTCATGCATTAACGGCCTTAATACATATAGATTATTTTTGGAGTTTCTCGTGCATATATTTAATCCATTTCTACTAATAATAACTTACTTATTATTAAAGGAAATAGAAAAACCACATTCCATAAGTTTTGTTACAGAAATCAAATTCCTGTGAAAATCAGGAATATATAGCACACCATTCAAACATAAATAACTCTTATTAAAATTCAAATTTGAAACTCCCACTGCTTTCGCTGAAACAACATCCTCTATCCCAACTCTCATGGTAAAGCTACCTTCAACAATGTCCCTCCATAAGTCAAGTAGCTGCAAAGAACAACAAACATAGTTAGTGGCATCAGAATCAACAATCCATATGGATTTATCATCCTCCACCAAAAGAGATTCAATGACAAGTAAATCCTATTTATAAGTATTCTTCTTCTCTTTAAGCTCAGCAAGGTATTTCAGACAATTCCTTTTCCAATGCCCTTGTTGTTCACAATGGAAACATTTTCCTTGGCATTGGTTCATTTAGAGCTTTTGTTGTTCTTCTTTTTCATTGGTTTTGCCTTTGCCTTCCAATTGCCTTTCTTCTTCTTCTTTGTAGATTTAGAAGATTCGGTAACATTTGCCTCGGCATTGGACCTACAATGACCATTCATAATGGACTCATAATTAGTGAGCTCATTTAGCAGTTCAGTCAACGTAAAAGCCAACTTATTCGTAGAACAGTTTCTTTTAAACTACAGTAAACACTTTGGAAGGGTTACATTATCATTGTCACCTGGCTTTGCACATTGATACGTGCACCATGGGTTTCAGCCATATTAAGATGAGACATCATCCTTAACACATGGTCTCGGACTGATGTGCCTTCCTTTATTCTAGCGGTCAATACAGAGACTATTGCCTCATGTTATTGCCGGTCTGAAGGTTGCCCAAACATGTTCTGTAATGACTGCATAATCATTGATGTTATCGCCATAGGCTCATGCTGTGCAACAAGAACCTCAGACATGGATGCTATCAAATAGCTATAGGCTTCCTCATCAGCTTTAATCTAATGATTATAGGCATTACGTGCAGCTCTGCCAGCATTTGGTGCTGTCTTAGGAGGACATTCCTCCATTAGGACAAATTTAAGGTCTTCGCAGACCAAAATAGCATTCATGTCACTTTTTAATTTAACATAATTATCCCCAATTAATTTTTCTTGTTGTTTGAGAATTAAGATAATTGCAGATGCCATGGTTGAAAAAATAATAAATGCGCATTCAACATTCATTCGTTACATATTAAAATTGTCAAATATTTAGGCATAAAATTAAACATTGCATGATCAATGTATAATGAATTAGAAACCTAAAAGAATTACTATGCCACGATTATCTATCATCCCACAAATAAGTGCTGCCGTAGGGTAGGTCAAGTATTCGCATGATAGACTGAGACATTCTCAATTGATTAATATATCTGAAATAACTCTTATTCGTATATTAATCAACTACCGTTATTTTGATCAAGGAAACTTTGATTAAGAACTTAATCATTCCTTTGTGAGTGTGACCCATTATTTCGGAACCCTGGACTTAACTAGTGAAGTGCCGTCGTAGGGTAGGTCAAATCACAAGATACATCTAGAGTCCCTATCGTTTCGGAATCCAAACCTGATATTGACCCAAAAAGGACACCATCTGTAGGAGGATGAAAGCAAAGCCGTCTCAAGACGCCTATTGAATCTCACATTTTTGGATAACAATGGAGATCGCGGGATATATTGTTGTATACCCCTCTCCCACTCACTATTTTGAAGTATAAGGTTTCTATCTCACTAGTATCTTATGAATTTTAGATTATGCTCGGCTAAAGTCATAACCTTATTAATAGTAGTTGATAATTTAGAGATCTAACCAATTTTAACTCTTAAAATTTTATTCACTAATCTCGAGTATCTACTAAGTAATTAACTTAATTAAACTAATTTAATCAAGTTGTTATAGTGATCTAATCAAATTAACTCTTAAATTATTAATCCACTAATAGGTTTTAAAATTTAGATATCAACGAACGGACCAAATGTCATTAAACCATTTAATCGATAAAAGCATATTATTTATTCCAAAGGTACATGGTATTGTATCCCGAGTGCAGACCATATTACCATCCATTCGGAACCGACTATGGAATTTACGTCTGGGTTTCCATCTGATATACCAAGGAAAATAATATACTAATAAGGTCCATTGTTTCTAAAACTTGAATTCGTAATTTTTAAACCTTTAAACCCATTAATCTTATTAATCTGTTTGCATGCATCTCATATTCTTATTTAACTTTTAAATTACATAAAATCATATTTTATGACTAGAATATCATGCATATATACATGTTATGGCATTTGAAAATGTAATAGTAGGCACCCTAGGCTATATGTTAATAAATAATTTAAAACATATATATATTCTCAGGTCTAGGCGTCAGTGATGGGCGTCGCGACGCCTATAATTCCAGAAATTGGAATTGTGCCAGCTCTATGTCGCATCACGATGCATGCGAGGCAGAAGTAACCAGTAGAAACCAGAGTACTGGAATGCTTCAGTCGCGATGCATGAGGTGCGTATCGCGACGCGCCTCTGTTTCCAGGGGCTGAATTTCATAAATCCATCACATTACCAATTGCGTTGACCGGGCTCTTATTTTTCTATACTAATCTAATTAGTACAATAAATCCAAGGCATCCTTGAGTCTTCAAATCATATTCCATGGAGTGTTGTTGAGTTCTTCACGGAATTTCTCCGTCAAAAGTCCTTCGCTGCATCGACTCCTCCAAGTTATAAAAAGGGTTACATAAAGGACTTATTACAAAAGAAATGAACTTACAACACTTGAAAGAATATGACCTTATGGTCTTAACTTAGACCACTTGAAAGAATATGACCTTATGGTCTTACATTTCCAATGCTAAAAACAAGAGTCGGAAAAAATAACGATCAACGCAATACATTCATCACATGAATCAAAAGTAAACATGCATCACATGAACATTAAAACCATTCATCTCATGAATCTACTTGTGCCTACTCATCACAACATGCATTTCAATAATCTATATCTCATATAAATTATTAAAACTAAAATGAGAAGGGTAAAGAAAACTTTTCAACCTTAAGCTCTCGATGCCAATTGTAGGAAACGAATTTCCTTAGCACGGCAGAAGTTGCTTGTGGTGGGCACCGGCAACGGTATGGATCTTTAAAATTTTATTTGCCTTCTCCCTTTGTTGTAGTAGCCGAGATCAATCTTTTGATGTCCAACGCTTGGATCAACAACTCGATCTTCGGAACTATGACTGGAAACCAATAAAATGAAGTGTGGGTTTCACTCACAAAGATAAAAAATCTATAGAATTTAGATAATTAAGATGTCAAAATGATGTTTGGCTTTTGGAATTTCAAACACTCTCACAACACTTGTGAATGCTTGAACTCTTTCTATTTTCTCTCAATTGCACTTGTGTGAATGAATGCAAACTGTTCACCTTAGAAGTGAGAGAAATGGTAGAGATTATATTCTCTTACACAAGCCAACTAACCTGTCATCAAGCATCTAATGTTTTCTTGCAATGGCCAACACAAAAATGTGATTGTCATACTAAAGCAAAAGAAATGATAAACTAAAGACAAGGACTTTGTCATTAAGCATCCAATGCTTTCTTTAAATGGCAAACACATAAATATGGAGGCCATACCAAAGCATAAAAATAGATTAGCTAATGAAAAAACTATTAGGTTTATACAAGCCACCTAATAGACATAACAAATTGAAGAGCATGGCAAGCCATATGGCTTTGTCTCCAAGGTAAATAAAAATCACCATCTCAATAATGATTAAATTACCTTCAATTTTATTGTAGTAATTATCTCATAATTATTTCTAACTTGATTATCTCATAATCAAATAATTCAAGAAAATATCAAGTTAAATTAATTTAACACAGTTTCCATTTAAGACAATAAATATTATTAATCTCATTAATAATATATAAATATAATGTGAGCATATTATTAGACAATCTAATTATATTAAGTTTGCTACAGTTAATCGAGCTAGCACGGGGACCAAATGGACCTATGGTTCCGAGCTCCAATAATTCTGAAATATTAATTAAACTCTCTAATCAAATATTACGAATTGATAACTCCGCATTATTCCACTAAAAACTCGAAGTTGAACTCCTGTTACCGTGATGGATAAAATTAATCGAACAACTTCGGTGTCCATCGATATAGTCATTACATATCGATATAGCCTTTCACGAATATCTCATAAATAGAGCCGGTTCAAAAGTCTGTTAAACCCCTCTAGATATTTTGCCTCTTAAGCATCATTGATTCTATAATGAACAATTAATTCAGAACAATTATGAATATAAAAATTTCTATTCGTAATAGAAAATTTGAGCGCTCGAATTGTTTAAGTCCCGAATCAACTCTTAAAAAAGATATTCTTCTGCTTCTCGTAAGAAGGAGTGAATTCCAAATCTATGTAAAACGTTCCCAGCTACATACCAAACCATATCCCCAAAATACTTAATTATTGGCCGGGAATGCAACACCAACTTCACCATAGTAAATCAAAGGACATAGCATGTCATGAAGGAGTTCATAGTACACTCAGAATTAAGATCGAATCCTTATATGATCATCTATTAGATAAAATAAATTTCTTCGGCTAACGGATATTAAAAGAAATTAGTATTTATCTGAGTCCAGTCCTATATGATCTCATTATACAAGGTGCCTTCATTCCCATATCACTACATGAACGATCCCGGATTAAGGTCTTCATACAAGTATAGAATGGACTGCAATTATAGCTAAACCACAAACAAATTACCCTCTTTGTTTGCTCTCTACGGACTATTTAGATTACTAACTTCATACATAATCCCTATTGTGCATCAAACATATACTAAGTCTGAAGGTACAATAGTAATCAAGGTAAACAAGAAAATTGGACAATATGCGATATAAATCAAACAACTTTGATAAAATGAATAATGCATTTATTATTATTACAATAATCAATTCCGTTTTACAATACATGAAGCTTTAGGATAAAAATCCCAACATTGGGAACCATTATCGGTCACGGTCTCTCTCGATAGCCCGAATCGACATATGATGTTCTTCCAAATGAAGGCTTCTACTACTATATACGTATATTGGCGAATACTTCAGCTTCAATCTATTTGGAATAGTAATCTGTCAGTGCAAGCATGTAGACTCATTGTTCTAAGGTGGTTGGGAGTTTTTCGATGATATCCATCCCCTACTTCATGAATAGCCAAGGAGAGAGGATGGGATTGAGTCTCCCTAGTAGCAAATGCGAGACTGGGGCAAACCTTTGACACTTATCACATCTACGTGTGAATTCTATAGCGTCAGCTCACATAGTAGGCCAGTAGTATCCCATAGTGTGGGCTCGACAGATGAGGCTTCTTCCTCCAGAATGATTCCCATATTCTCTTTCATGTAATTCTGCCAACACATAGCGTACTTCCTCATGTGTGAGGCATTTGAGGTAGGGTCCTGAAAAAAGACCTCTTCAGAAGTTGATCATTGTGAAGTTTGAACCTTGTCGCTTGGCATTGAAGTTTTCGGGCCTCGGCTTTATCTATTAGAAACGAGTTGTCTAGTATATATTTGACTATCGGAGTCATCTATAAGTCGGTTGGAGTGATAGATATGACTTCCTTAGCTTCTTCCTTCCATATAACCGGCCATTGTAATTATACCACAGGAATAGATTGGAGTTTGTCCACTTGCATTGTCAAACCAAGAGTTGTTAAAGCATCCGCATGAGTATTCTCAACTCTGGGGACTTGTGAGATAGTTAGTTTCTCAAATGTTGATTGGAGTTCTTTCACCTTTTGTTAGTATATCGACCATTTGTGAGCCTCATGCTTGATACGACCCTTGGAGTTGATTGTTAATTAGTTGGGAGTCTGATTTCACTTCTATCTTTTTTGCTCCAAGTTCTTTGGCTAAGTCCAAATTGGCTATTAGAGCCTCATATTCGGCTTCATTATTGGTGACTTTGAAACCATATTTAACTGTCTGTTGTATGATATCACCTTCGGTAGTGGTGACCACAATTCCCAACCCGCAGCCTCATTTGTTACTGGATCCGTCGACTGTGAGTTTCGAAGCGGAGGTCGAATGGATATATTACATCTCCAATTCAGTTGGGGCTTATAGGCTATGACTGAAGTCGGCCACGAAGTCCGCTAGTGCTTGAGATTTAATCGCAGTCTTTGGCTGGTAAGTGATGTAGTGTTCTCCAAGCTCCACTACCCACTTCGTTAGTCTTCCCGAGAGCTCGAGTTTAAATAGTATGCTCCTCATGGGATAAGAAGTTCAGACAGTGATCAGATGTCCTTGGAAATAGGGGCGTAGCTTTCGGGCCACTGTTATAAAGGTAAATACTAACTTCTCCATCTCAGTGTAGCGGGTCTCCGCGTCGAGTAAAGCTTTGCTCACATAGTAGACTGGGAATTGTGCCCCTTCTTCTTCTTTGATTAAGACTTCACTCACTGCTTGCTCAGAGACCCATAGGTAGAGAAAAAAGTATTTTATTGTCAACTGGCTTCGAAAGGAAAGGTGGACTGGTCAAGTATTTCTTGAGTTCTTTCAAAGCCACCTCGCAGGCTGGGGTCCATTCAAAGTTCTTTCCTTTCTTGAGGGCGGAGAATAACAAAAAACTCTTATCCGTAGACTTGGAAATGGATCTGTTTAGAGCCGCGATTATCCTCGTTGTTTCGTTATTCAAACTGTATAGTACCGTTTGCGACTTACAGTCATTTTTATCGGTTAGGATACTTGCTACAGTGATCCCAGTCACTTCAAGTTATCCATCTCCATAGTTTAAGACAGCATCCTTAGATCTCTAAGATACTAATAGATGTTCTTAATATCAATCCAATGACTATCACTTGGATTGGCCTGTTTGTGAATCCATATGCTCAAAGCGTATGAGACACCAGGTCGCGTACATTTTTCAATGTACGATTTCTCGGAGATTTTTCATCGAAAGCCAAGCTTTCGCCGATTGTTTTTATGGGAATATCATTTCCAAGAAATGATATATATTATCATTATTTATAGGATAGCCATTGTCAGTGCGCTCCCACTAACCTCCTTATATACACAAGAATCATTTTCGTTTTGAATTAAATCATAAACCATTATGATTACATCAAAATGATAATTCCAAGAACTCAATGCTTGCTTCAATCCATACATAAATCGAATAACCTGCAAACCTTATTTGCTAGTTATGGTACGACAAAACCGACAGGATATTGTAAACATCCTCCAAAAGGTTTCCTTTTAAGGAAAGCGATTTTCCCGTTCAGCTGACATATTTCATAAATGAAACATGCTGCATTAGTAAGCATTATCCAAATGGATTTACAGTGGCAACAGGTAAAAGGTTTCGTCGTAATCAACACAATGTTGATAACGATACTTTTTTCGCTAAAAGCCTAGCTTTATACGTTGGTATGTTGCCATCCATGTATGTCTTCCTTGAAGACTTATATAGTACCAATAGGAACAATGCCTTGCGGTACATCAACTAGTATCCAAACTAAGTTGATGTACATGGAATCCATTTCAGACTTCATGACACTTTGTCATAATAGGGAGTCGGTACCTTGTATCACTTCCTCATACGTAGTCAGTTGGTATTGCTCAATAAGATAGACAACTTTATGAGGTGAGATCAGAAACCCATACCCCAGGTTGTTTTCTGAATCTCTCTGACATACTCGGTTCTTGTGTATTCGAAGATTACTGGTTTAGTTTCATCATTGATGAACTATTTATGTTCCATTAGGAATCGGTGCCAGGAATAGTATTACTCCAATTTTCATCGAGTTTTACTATCCTCCCACTTACCACTGCATATAGGTATTCCTCTTAGGAAAACCGCATGGTGAGCAACAATTAAATTGTTCTCTTGTGAGTTGTATAAGTACTATACTTTGGTATCCATAGGATAACCTACAATTGGCACTTATCTAATTTGGGTTTTAGTTTGGTATCATCCAAACGTATGCCTAGCATTCCCAAATTATCAGGAATGAGAAAACCCAGTTTCTTTCCTGTTCATATCTAATATGATATCTGTCAAACATATATTTTTATGGAACCTTATTCAAAATAAGTTATGCACTGTTAATACTTATCCGTTGAAGGAAATGGTAGCTCAGAGCGACTCATGATTAACCTTATCATGTCCAACAAAATTTGGTTACTCTGTTCGGACACACTGTCAAATTGACGTGTTCCGGGAGGAGTCCTCATTGAAAGAATACTATACTCTTTCAAGTATATTAGAAACTTATTGTTTAAGTATTTTCCATTACGGTCTTACCATGACGGTTTAATACTTTAGCCGATCTGTTTGTCTACTTCGTGTCGAAACTTAAAAGTTTTCGATTTGTGTTCTTCAAAAGAAACACATAACCATAACGCGATGCCACATCCGTAAAGGTCACGAAATATTCATTATCCACCTCTAGCCTAGCTAGACATGGGCCCACTTGCTTCACTATGAACTAGGGCTAATAGATCGGTGGCATTTCCACTTTTACCAAGTAAAGGTGTTATAGGCACTTTGCCTAATAAACTAGATTCGTAGACTTTATTTGAATAGGATCAAATCAGTCCTAGTACCCACTCTTCAAAAGTGTGGATATACGATTCTTGTTTAATTGTGTCCCAGACATCAATGCCACAATTAAGTCTCTTCTGATCAAATCAGTTTGAGTTATTTGTTTGTCATGTCATATGTTTAAGATTTATTTATATTCAAAACATAAATGCTGTTATTCACATCTAATGTGTTTATCTCAATATCATCTTTATATAATAAAACACTTTAGTGTTCTAGAATATAAAGGTATAGCCGCAACGGATTATACATTGATTTAGAGATAATGTTTCTAGTCAAACTAGTTACATTATAACAGTTTCCTAATTTTAAGTACACACCCAAGGGTAGTTCTTAAACTTAGGTATCTACGGTCAAAACAGCGACTTTTGTCCCGTTTACAATTCGCAGATTAAATCTCAAATGAAGTCAGTATCATTCTCATAGCAGATTCTGAACATTTGTACATATATTTTACGTATCACACTAAGTATTTAAAATCTAATTTTAATACTAGTAATGAACATAATAATGACAATCATATTTGAATTCAGAGCCTTGCTCGTCTTCAATTCCTTCATGTCTGCCTTGTCCAAACGGCAGTCACGCTTCCGCGATCCCATTTGCCACATTTAGGCAAACATTTTGGGATATGTCATTTATCTTCCCAGAAGATTATAACGATTTTGCATTTGCCCTTTTCCATATTCCAGAAGCCTTTGGCCAAGCCATGGGTTTCTAGAATATCGAAGTGAGGTGCGCCTTGCGCTACTTGCCTTATTACAAACTTTGACTTTGTCTCCTTGAGAATAGTCATTAACTCTCCAAGAGTTATTTATTACAATGTGTACTTCTAAGATCTAAATATAGATCTATGAAGATCCTTCAATTTCTTTATCATACTTTAAGGATCTAATCCTTAGTTCTGATTCATAAATTAAGGAGTCTATTGCGACAAGCTTAATGGATTAAGCACTAAAGCTATCATCACATAAATCTTCCAAAGATTATGCTCTACTATTTGCTTAACCTTGGGCTTAGGCCTAATATGTTATTTTATCAAATAAAGTAACTTATTAGTTTCCAAGACCATCCTGAAATTATTCCCAATTTTGAAAATTAAACCATTTAAATACATTTTCCCTAGGATTATGTTTTAAATGTCAATCTTTCAATTTACATCTTGATTCTAATAGTCCAACTATTTAATCAACGATTTCAGGTACTTTAAATATAATGATTATTATAGTCCAACTATATTAATCAACTATACTTTTAATTTGTTTGAATACAGTCCAACTGTTAATTAAAACAACAATTTAAATATTAGTCCAACTAACATTTAATTATTTGACGACGAATGATATTCGATTGAGCACGTATGGCAAGTAATTAAACGAATATTGCAAATTCAATTCTTGCCTCCCATTATTTTTCGGCGAGCCTCTAGCCCTCTGTCGAGTACTCGGGAAACTGTGTTTCCTAGCGGGCTAGGATCCCGTTAAATATCACACAATCTTGACTTTGGCCAACAAATTGTATGATAATTAACTAGGTAGATCTCTAAGATCAATTGGATCCAATCCAATTCCTAGATCCAGTAGGGGGACATCCAAGTCCGAAACATATATCTTATATATGCCAATATATCCAATATATTACCTAACCTTTTTCCTCTGAAACAACTAAGCCTTGGCTTTGGCACAACAAACTTAGTGATCCTAGTTAAGCGCGACCCATTGACCATGGAAACCTTCGTAATCAATGTCGATGGACAAGAAGTGGTCTTGACTTTGGCCAACAAACCACAACTTGGACAAGGCACCAATATGGAACAAAGCCTTTGTGATTCAAACACATCCTCGACGGAAAAAGGCCTTGACTTTGGCCAACAAACCAATGCCGTCTTAGATCTTGAGTAAGAATCACTCAATGGAAGGAAAAACGCTTAATATTTTGTGAGGGTTTTTCAAGTGCAAATTGGCAACCAATTTATTATCTTTGTTAAGGTCTCATCATCATACACCCTTAAACATGCATTCTAAATACATAATAAAGTGCGTATAATAAATAATAATGATATGCGGATGGATATTTAACACATTGATCCTAAATCAAATCTCTCATTTTCTCTCTACCGCTAGCACAAGTATTTACTTCTACCCGTTACACTACACTTCAAAAGAAACCTCATTTACATTGAGGGGAATAGGTGAGAAGAGAATACAAATAGTAAGGAGGTAATAAGGCTGGACACGCAGGTCCAATTAATA
>SKCR01031534.1:0-18842 GCA_019454045.1 Zanthoxylum bungeanum | reverse complement strand
AGAGATTTGATCTAGGATCAATGTGTAAAATATCCATCCGCATATCATTATTATTTTTCATATACACTTTATTATGTGTTTAGAATGCATGTTTAAGGGTGTATGATGATGAGACCTTAACAAAGATAATAAATTGGTTGCCAATTTGCACTCGAAAAACCAACAAGCCAATGCCAGTCTCGGATCTTGAGTGAGAATCACTCAATGGAAGGAAAGACGCTTAATATTTTGTGAGGGTTTTTCGAGTGCAAATTGGCCAAAGTTAAGGCCTTTGTCCATCGAGGATGTGCTTGAATCACGAGAGCTTTGTTCCATGTCAGTGTCTTGTCCAAGTTGTGGTTTGTTGGCCAAAGTCAAGACCAATTCTTGTCCATCGACATTGATTATGAAGCTTTCTATGGTCAATGAGTCGCGCTTGACTGGGATCACTAAGTTTGTTGTGCCAAAGCTAAGGCTTAGTTGATTCAGAGGAAAAATGTTAGGCAATACATTGGATGTATTGGCATATATAAGATATATATTTCGGACTTGGAGTCCCCCTACCAGATCTAGGAATTGTATTGGATCCAATCGATCTTAGAGATCTACCTAGTTAATTATCATACAATTTGTTGGCTAAAGTCAAGATTGTGTGATACTTAACGGGATCCTACCCACTAGGAAACACGGTTTCCCGAGTATTCGATAGAGGGTTAGAGGCTCGCCGAAAAATAGAGGGAGGCAAGAATTGAATTTGCAATATTCGTTCAATTACTCGCCATACGCGCTCAAACAAACATAATTCGTCAAATAAATTAAATGTTAGTTGGACTAATATTTAAATGTTGTTTTAATAAATAGTTGGATTATATATTCAAACTATTCATTTATAGTTGATTTTATAATTGGATTATAGTAATCAATATAATTGATTTTAATCTATTAAATATAGTTGATTAAATAGTTGGACTATTGTAATCATTATAATAAATAGTACATTAATCGTTGATTAAATAGTTGGACTATTAAAATCAAGATTAAATTGAAAGATTAGCATTTAAAACATGATCCTAGGGAAAATGTATTTAAATGGTTTAATTTTCAAATTGGAATAAATTTCAGGATGGTCCTAGAAAATAATACGTTACTTTATTTGATAAAATAATATATTATGCCTAAGCCCGGAGTTAAGCAAACAGTAGAGCATAATCTTTGGAAGATCATGTGATGATAACTTAAGTGCTTAATCCATTTAGCTTGTCGCAGTAGACTCCTTAATTTCTGAATCAGAACTAAGGATTAGATCTTTAAAGTATGATAAAGAAATTGAAGGATCTTCATAAATCTATGCTTAGATTTTAGAAGTACTAATATTGCAATAGTAAACTCTTAGAGAGTTAATGACCATTCTCAAGGAGATAAAGTCAAAGTTTGGAATTAGGCAAGTAGCGCAAGGCGCACCTTACTTCGATATTCTAGAAGGCCAAAGGCTTCTGGAGTGTTGAAACTGGCAAAAAGGCAAAATCATTATAATCTTCTGGGAAGACAAATGACATATCTCAAAATGTCTGCTAAATGTGGCAAACGGGATCGCGGAAGCGTGACTGCCGTTTGGACAAAGCAGACATGAAGGAATTGAAGACAAGCAAGGCTCTGACTTCAAATATGATTGTCATAAATATGTTCATGACTAGTATTGAAATTAGATTTTAAATACTTAGTGTGGAACATAAAATATATGTATTGATGCTCAGAATCTGTTTTGAACAGGATACTGACTTCAATTGAGATTAATCTGCGATTTGGAAACGGGATGAAAGTCGCTGGTTTGACCATAGATATCCAAGTTTAGGAACTACCTTCGGGTGTGTACTTAAATTAGGAAACTGTTATAATGTAACTAGTTTGACCAGAAACATTATCTCCATATCAGTGTTTAACCCGCTGGGGTGAACCTTTATATTCTAGAACACTAAAGTGTTTTATTAGATGTGAATAACAGAATTTATATTTTGAATATAATAAATCTCAACATATAACATGACAAACAATTAGCTCAAACTGATTTGATCAGATAAAACTTATATGTGGCATTGTTGTCTGGGACACAATTAAATAAGAATCGTATATCCAAACTTTTGAAGAGTGGGTACTCGGACTGATTTGATCCTAATCAAATAACATCTACGAATCTAGTTTATTGGGCAAAGTGCCTAAAACACCTTTACTTGGTAAAGTGTGTAAATGCCACAGATCTGTTAGCCCTAGTTCATAGTGAAGCAAGTGGGCCAATGTCTAGCTAGGCTAGATGTGGATATGAATATTTCGTGACCTTACGGATGTGGCATCGCGTTATGGTTATGTGTTTCTTTTGAAACACAAATCGGAAACTTTCAGTTTCCACACGAAATAGACGAACAGATAGGCTAAAGTATTAGACCATCACGGTAAGACCGAAATGGAAATTACTTAAGCAATAAGTTTCTAATATACTTGAAAGAGTATGGTATTCTTTCAAATAAGGACTCTTCTCGGAACACGTCAGTTTGACGGTGTGTCCGTACTGAGTAACTGAATCTTGTTGGACATGATAAGGTTAATCATGAGTCGCTCTGAGCTATCATTTCCTTCAAAGGATAAGCATTAATAGTGCAGAACTTATTTAGAATAAGGTTCCATTAAAATCTGTTAGACAGATTTCATATTAGATATGAACGGGAAAGAAACCGGGTTCACATTCCTGAGAATTTGGATATGCTAGGCATATGTTTGGATGATACCAAACTAGAATCCAAATTGGATAAGTGCCAATTGTAGGTTATCCTAGGGATACCAAAGTATAGTACTTATACAACTCACGAGAGAACAATAAGATTGTTGCTCACCATGCAATTTTCCTAAGAGGAATACCGATATGCAGTGGTAAGTGGGAGGATAGTAAAACTCGATGAAAATCGGAGTAATACTATTCCTGGCACCGATCCTTAATGGAACATAAATATTTCATCAAGGATGAAACTATTACCATTAATCTTCGTATACACAAGAACCGCGTATGTCGAAGAGAGTCAGAAAACAACATGGGGTATGAGTTTCTGATCACACCTCTTAAAGATGTTAATCTTTTGAGGTATACCAACTGACTACGTATGAGGAAGTGATACAAGGTATCGACTCCCTATTATGGCAAAGTGCCATTATATCTGAATTGGATTCCATGTATATCAACAAGTTTGGATACTAGTTGATGTACCGTAAGGAATTGTGCCTATTGGTACTTTATAAGTCTTCAAGGAAGACATACATGGAAGGCAACATACCAACGTACTAAGCTAGGCTTGTAGCGGAAAGGTATCATTATCAACATTGTGTTGATTACGATTCAACCTTTTACCTATTGCCACGGTATATCCATTTGGGTAATGCTTGCTAAAGCTGCATGTTTCATGTATGAAATATGTCAGCTTTACGGGAAAATCGCTTTCCTGAAAAGGAAACCTTTAGGAGGATGTTTATAACATCTTGTAGGTTTTGTCGTACCTAAAACTAGCAAACAAGGTTTGTGGGTTATTCGATCTATGTTTGGATTGAAGCAAGCATAAGTTCTTGGAATTATCGTTTTGATGTAATCATAATAGTTTATGATTTAATTCAAAACGAAAATTATTCTTGTGTATATAAGGAGGTTAGTGGGAGCGCACTGACAGTGACTGTCCTATAAATAATGATAATATGTCATTCCTTATAAATGATATTCCAATAATAACTATCGGTGAAAGCTTGGCTTTCGAGAAAATTCTCCATGGAACTGTACATTGAAAAATGTACGCTATCTGGTGTCTCATACGCTTTGAGCATATGAAGTCACAAACAGGCCAATCCAAGTGATAGTCACTGGATTGAAGTTAAGAACATCAGTTAGTACCTTAGAGAACTAAGGATGCTGTCTTAATCTATGGAGAATGAGAACTTGAAGTGACTGGGATCACTGTAGCAAGTTTCCCAAACCGATAAGACGACTAAAAGTCGCAAACGGTACTACACAGTTTGAATAACGGTACAGTGAGCTGAAAATCTTCCAAGCAAGATACTGTTACCGAATAAACAACAAATACGGGTTATTGCTGTAGCTGAAGCGGCAATAGAAGCCTTCTGGGTCGATAAACAAATCTAATTTGATTAGATATAATTCTGTTAGCAGCTGAGCTAGGCTCGAGCACAGGCTAAAGAATTAATGGTCTCATCAACGATCTAGATACATACTTCGACTATTCATCTGATTCGTTCGGATCATACATCGTGTCGATGTGATGATCGAATCAATCGCATCAGATGATAATCATGCAAATCCGCTGACGAAAGCCTTTTCTCAGTAGTTTGAGCCAACCGTACATAGTTCGGGTGTAAGCACTCGAGTGACTAGCTATAGGCCAAGTGGGAGATTGTTGGACAATTATGACCCATAACATCACTATTTGTACAGATCATGGTATTGTTGTACAAATTAACTATGTGACAAAGGAGATTGCACTCTTATCATTTGTGATTAGATCACCTAGATATATAAATGATAGAAGGTCCCTATGATTTTTTCCTGGACGGAGAATGATATGAGACAGTATCAGTCAACGAAGGATAAATCATTACATATCCCTAGTCAGAGTATTATCGAGATTGGACATCCATAAATACGTAAAAAACTAGTATTACACTTGTGCGCGTTGTGAGGGCACAACGATATAGTTCTCATATATTTGGGTATAGGATACTCATACAAGGGTAATAGTAGGTTATGTTTCACCGATGGTACGGGAAAGAGCTTCGCTCTGGATAGACCCCCTCGGAATTCCATTGGTAGTATGACTATATGTCTATGGAAGTCCGAAATTAGGGTAGGTGTATTTGGTCTTAACCTGAGACTTGCACCACTAATACTTGCGACAATCAATATACTTTGGTTGAGGTCGTCTAGGGCTTTAACAGGTTCTGTGTATGCCAATACTGGGTATATTGAGAATCGTAGTGTGTTGGGTGTGATGTCAAGACGGAAGTGTCACTCCAGTCATATGGAGATGATGGTCACGTAGGATACGGGACTAGTGTCACGTTTATAAACCCATTGGAATGAAAGAGGGCAGAGAATTCTCGTGCATTGTGCGTTCTTCATTCCGTATGAATGAAACCTTCTAGAGAGCTCAATTTTATTGTGCGTTCATTAGGCTGTTTGAAAAAATTTATGAAACATTGCGCATTTGTCAAGCGTGTGTTGGGCTTTCGAACGTGATTGCAGGATTTGGTTTTTCGGTGTGTTTTAAAGGCTTTTCGAGACTAGGAAAACCCTACCTATTTAAACAAAGCCCTAGCCACTTTTCCTATATTGGAAACATAATATTGAGAGCCTCTATATCTTTTGTTTCATCCTAATTGAGAAATTACCTTGAAGACTTATTGAATCATATGTCTTCTTTCTTTTGGTGAGTTTCTACCTTGATAATCATCAACACAAACATAGTCCTAGCCAATACCCTACACATTCATATTTCTAAGGTGGTGATTGGAATTCAGAGTTCCAGCATCGTGAGTTCACGGGTTTGATTCAATTATAGACTTCAGATGTTCTGAAGAAGGCTATTTGCTGTGGGCTCAATGAGTTCTTCAGGTTATTACAGAAGAGGTATTTGAGTCGGTAAAGTTGTTGCCATAGGTCATCTAACCATCACTGTAAGTTTTATCTATATAGTGGATATTGTGGTAGCCTATACGAAGAGATATTTTTCTCTATCAAGAGTTTTCCACTCCATCAACAAATCTTGGTGTTCATTGTGTTGATTTCTTATTTACTTTTTGCGCTTTATTTTTACATTGATTTTCATTGTGGCAATTGATTAGACTTTTGGTGTTTGGACTTAATCATAGAAACTCTACATTTGACGCGTATTAGATAGAGTAAGATTGAACAATTTCGTATAGGGTCCAAATCATAATACGAGTGAATTTTCAATTGGTATCAAAGGTGAAACTCGATACTTGACCATTTAGCTATGGATAAGAGTCAACCCTTAAATTATCCCTTTTTCTTTGATGGGACAAAGTACCCTCATTGGAAGGTTCGTATGAGAGCATTCCTCAAATCCCTATATGAAAGAGTGTAGATGTCAGTAAAGTATAGGTGGACACCTCCTGTGGTAACTGTTAATGGGGTCTCTTCCCCTAAAGATAAACTCGTTTGGACCAAAGAAGATTTTGATGGGAGCAAAAGGAACAACAAAGCCACTAATTTTATTCATATTGTCATTTTCTCTGCTGAGTTTAGGAGAATCTCTATGTGTGAGATTGCAAGGATACATGAAACATCCATGAGACTATTTATGAAGGCACACTGTCAGTTAAGAATAATAGACTCTAAGAGCTTGCTACTAGGTTTGAAGTTGCTAGGATGAAAGAGGATGAAACATTTGACGAATTTTATAGTAAGATTAATGTTATTCTTAACTCCAGTTTTAACTTAGGTGAGACTATTCCTGTGAATAAGATATTTCAAAAAATCCTTAGATCTCTACCTGAAAGTTTTTTTCTAAGATCACTACCATTGAAGAGAGTAAATATTTAGATCACCTAAAATTAGAGGACCTCATAGGAACCCTCTTGGTGTATGAGAGCAAACTTTCTAGTTATAGAAATCCCAAGAACGTAGCAATGAAAACCATGAAGAAAGTAAATCATGATTCATCCGATAATGATGAGGATAATTCTCTCACAGATGTTGATATGGCCATGTTTGTTAACAAGTTCGAGAACTTTCTTAAGTTGAAGAAAAGTGGTTGTGGCATTGATATGAGAAGAGATGAGAAACCTAGAGAGAGTAGCAGTCATAGGAGAAATTCTAGAGAGATGAGGGATATAAAACCTTGAGTCATTCAATGCCATGAATGTGAAGGCTTTGGGCATATAAGATCCGAGTGTCCTACATATTTGAAATCTAAGGGAAAGAAAATTAAGACGGTCGCCTATAGTGGTTTAGAAGATAGGTATACTTCTTATGAGTCTTCTAAGAAGATGTGCAATTACATTGTATTTTCTTCCAATTTGTTGGGTGGAAAGAGGCTAATATTAGTGATGTGGATGCTTGTTTAGAGTTCTTTCACAACGACTCTGTAGATAAGGATGATCTTCAGGTAGCATATATTGAATTGTTTAATGAAAGCTTAGGTATCAAGAAGATGCATGTTAAGATCAATAACAGGATGAAAGAAACAGAACTATAAAAGAATGAAATTCAAGTCTAGCTTGACAAAAGCCTTATTGTTGTTGATGACCTCAAAGAGAGGAATATGAAGCTAGTTTATATAGTCAATTTCTTACAAATAGAACTTGAAAATGCTAGAACACAGATATCTGTATTTTCTAGTGGGACTAAGAAGCTAGCCGCATGTTGGGGATTAGTATGTCTCTCGGTGAGAAAATAGGATTAGGCTTCGTTGAGTCGAGTTATGACATGGCATCATCTTCTAAAATTATTTTTCTCACAACCTAGTCCATGTCTGGTCAAGTTGAATTGACTTCTCCATGTGACTTGGGAAAGAAACCCTTTGATGAGTGTCATATGATCCCTCATTTTGTTCTTTTTTTGTGACTCAACCTAAATCTAGAGGTTTGTCTGGTTGACCTCACTCTCGTCTGAGGTTTGTACCTATTTTCCAACACTGTGGAAAATTACGACATATTAGGCCTAAATGTTTCATGTTGAATAAACAAAATGTTGAGTTTCAATCAAGTCCCAAGGATCATAAATCATGCATAAACGAGTTGAATACATATCAAATGAGGTGCGGAATAACTCACATTGATCGGTAGAGACGCAACAAAGATGGACCAAATTCGCACTTCATGTTTCTGTCTCCCTCCAAGCTCGGCAATGGCAGTGAACTGCAGCTCCATTTTCGGCTTTGGGTGGTCCTCCATTGATGCTCCAAGCTCCAAGCTTCACAAGGTGATTCCTTGCACACGAAATCACTTCCCTAACACCTTTGTATGGACTCATGGAGTGCTAGCTCTCTTGTATTTTGGCACAAAATACTCACTGGTTTCTCCTCTGTGTCACGGTAATGAGCAGCAGCAAAATGGGAGAGAAGAGGCGTAGGAGAGAAGAAGGGTTTTTGGCTCCAAAAAACCTAAAACCGTAAAGAGTGAGAAGGAAAAAAAAAATTGTAATAGATTTATATTTTCCAAAAATAATAAATCATTTACCACTTTTTAATTTCTAAAAGACAAACATTAAATGCTTTCTTTCATCTCTCATCAACTCACATCAATCAATCAAATGTCACATCACTCAAAGTGACATGTGAATTGACGCTTGATGTAACTTGCGATTTGACGCTTGATTTGACTTGCGTGCCGCACTTGAATTCGAAATGCGAATGCGCTCGCAAACAATCCCGGGCTCGGGTTCGTTAATTCCAAATTAACGAATTTTCCGTTGCGTCGTAATTAAATGATTACGCCTAGCGAATTCACTATTCACGTCGCTAACGAATTAATTCTAAATTAATTCGTTCGCCCGAATTAAAATCTAATTTCAATTCCGCGTCGAAATCTAATTTCGTTATAATATATCGAATATATTAATTTATCGATTAATTCCAAATTAATCGTTCTCTCTCTTTAACGATATTTTATCCGAGATAAAATATCTCCGTAATTAATCCCAGATTAATTTTCTCTCTCATCGAATTAATCCCAGATTAATTAAAGTACGAGTCATACGTCATCGGTGAATCTTCAGGAACCGACCCATGAGATCTCCGGTTATGTTGGCAGTAAATACGGTCGTCGGACTATCCGAACACGTAAGTACCTCGTACTACGTTTATACCGATTTACAAGACAAGGTTGGCTTCTAGCAAAGCGCCATGCCTACCCAATTCTCCAGAAATATTCTTACAGGAATATATAGATCTGTATCAAGCGTAGTATACCAAGTATTGTGTATATCGGCCCAGTATCGGATAGTCACGTGCTAGGGCTGGGGCTGGATAAGTGTCTTCCCCGTCCGAAGCACATGTCGGATGTCTGGTAACTAGTCTCTATAATCGGATATGCATGACCTAGTCATAACATCCGATGGTTGCGCAACACTTAAGAGCACTAATACCGTATCCTGCGTGACATCATCTCCACTATGACTGAAGTGATACTTCCGTCTTGACATCACACCCAATACACTACGACTCTCTGATAAACCCAGAAGTGGTGTACGCAGAACCGGTTAAAGCCCTGTACCACCAAGACCAAAGTCTATCGATTATCGTAAGTATTAGCGATGTAAGTCTCAGGTTAAGACTATACACACCTACCTTGATTTCGGCCTCCCATAGACACATAGTCATAATACCAATGGGATTCCGATGGGTCTATCCAGAGCGAAGCTGTTTCCCGTACCATCGGTGAAACACAACCTCCTATCGCACTTGCATAAGTATCCAATACTTATATATATGAGAACTATGACGTTGTGCCCTCACAACGGGCACAAGTGCAATACTAGCCTATTCCGCATTATCGATGTCCTATCTCGATAATACTCCGGCTAGGGATATTTAATGATTAATCCTTCGTGGACTGATACTGTCTCATATCATTCTCAATCCAGGAACTAATCATAGGGACCTCTCTTCATTTATATATCTATGGTGATCTAATCACAAATGATGAGAGTGCAATTTCCTTGTTACATAGTTAATTGTACAAAAACACCATGATCTGTACAAATAGTGACACTATGGGTCATATTATCCAACAATCTCCCACTTGGCACATAGCCAGTCACTCAAGTGTCCCACACCCGAACTATGAACGGTTCGCTCAAATTGCTGAGGAAAGGTTTTCATCAGCGGATTGTTTAATTATCGTCTGACGCGATTTACACGATCATCACATCGCCACGATGTATGATCCAAACGAATCAGATGATAGAAGTATATCTCGGATCGTCGATGAGACCTTTAATTCCTTAGCATGTGCTGACGCCTAGCTCAGCTGCTAACAGAACTATATCTAATCTAATTAGATTTATTTTCCATCCAAATGGCTTCTATTGCTGCCTCAGCTGCAGCAATAATCTGCATTTGTTGTTTATTCGGCAACAGTTATCTTGCTCAGAATATTTCCAGCTTACTGTCCCGTTATTCAAACTTTATAGTACCGCAGCATTAACCGGTTTGGAAACTTGCAGCAGTGATCCTAGTCACTTCAAGTTCTCCTACTCCATAATTTAAGACAGCATCTTTAGTTCTCTAAGATACTAATAGATGTCCTTAACTTCAATCCAATGACTATCACTTGGATTGTTCTGATTGTGACTCCATAAGCTCAAAGCGTATGAGTCACCATATCAAGTACATTTTAAATGTACAATTTCCCAGAGAGTGTTAACAACTCCAAATCTATCCCTGTAGATCTTTATTCCTTGAATAAAGGTTGTTACTCCCCAGAATTCTACGGAGAATTTCTATTGAAAGCCAAGCTTTCATCAATTGCTTTATGGGAATTTCATTGTCAGTGCCCTCCCACTAACCTCCTTATATACACAAGAATTATTTCGTTTTGAGTCAAATCATAAACCATTATGATTATTTCAAAACGTCAGTTCCAGGAACCTTATGCTTGTTTCAATCCAAACATGGATCGAATAACCCGCAAACCTTGTTTGTCGGTTATACAAAATCGTCAGGATGTTGTAAGCATCCTCCAAAAGGTTTCCTTTTCAGGAAAGCGATTTTGATCTGCAACTGACACATTTCATAAATGAAATATGCAGTTATCAACAAGCATCTTCAAAATGGATTTACCACGGCAACAGGTAAAAGGTTGAACCGTTATTAACACAATGTTGATAACGATACCTTTCCGTCAAAAGCCCAACTTTGTACGTTGGTATGTTGCCTTCCATGTATGTCTTCCTTGAAGACTTTTAATGTACCAATAGGCACAATGCCTTGTGGTACAACAACTAGTATTCAATAGTTGTTATACATGGAATCCATTTCGGATTCATGGCACTTTGCCATAATAGGGAGTCGATACCTCGTATCACTTCCTCAAAACGTAGTCGGTGGATATACCTTCATAAGATTGACATCTTTATGAGGTTAGATCAGAAACCCATACCCTAGGTCATTTTCTGACTCTATCCGATCTACTCAGTTCTTGTGTATTCGAAGATTAATGGTATAAATTCATCATTGATGAACTATATGTGTTCCATTAGGAATAGGTGCCTTGAATAGTATTACTCCGATTTTCATCGAGTTTTACTATCCTCCCACTTACCACTGCATGTCTGTATTCCTCTCAGGAAAACTGCATGGTGAGCAACAATCTAATTGTTCTCTGGTGAGATGTATAAATACAATACTTATGGTATCCCTAGGATAGCCTACAATTGACACTTATCCAATTTGGGTTCTAGTTTGGTATCATCCAAACATATGCCTAGCATCCCAAATGGTCAGGAATGAGAAACCCGGTTTCTTTCCCGCTCATATCTAATATGTAATCTGTCAAACAGATTATTATGGAACCTTATTCTAAATAAGTTATTGCACTGTTTATCTGTATCCATTGAAGGAAATGGTAGCTCAGAGCGACTCATGATTAGCCTTATCATGTCTAATATGATTCGGTTAATCCGTTCGGACACACCGTCACTTTGACGTGTTCCGGGAGGAGTCCTCATTTGAAAAATACTATACTCTTTCAAGTATATAAGAAACTTATTGCTTAAATATTTTCCATTACGGTCTTACCGTGACGGTATAATACTATAGCCGATCTGTTTGTCTATTTCGTGTTGAAACTCTAAAAGTTTCTGATTTGTGTTCTTCAAAAGAAACACATAACCATAACGTGATGCCACATCCGTTAAGGTCACGAAATATTCATGTTCACATCTAGCCTAGCTAGATATTGGCCCACTTACTTCACCATGAATAGGGCTAACAGGTCGGTGGCCTTAATACTATTACCAAGTAAATAGTATTTTAGGTACTTTACCTAATAAACTAGATTCGTAGACTTTATTTGAATAGTCAAATCAGTCCTAGTACCCACTCTTCAAAAGTGTGGATATACAAGTCTTGTATAATTGTGTCCCAGACAACAATGCCACAAATAATTCTCTATTGATCAAATCAATTTGAGCTATTTATTTGTCATTTTATATGTTTGAGATTTTAATTATATTCAAAATATAAATTCTGTTATTCACATCTAATGTGTTTATCTCAGTATCATCTTTATATAATGAAACACTGAGTGTTCTAGAATATAAAGGTTTATCCACAATGGATTAAGCACTGATATAGAGATAATGTCTCTAGTCAAACTAGTTACATTATAACAGTTCCTAATTTAAGTACACACCCGAAGGGTAGTTCCTAAACTTAGGTATCTACGGTCGAAACAGCGACTTTCGTCCCGTTTCTGATTCGCAGAGCAATCTCAGCTTGAAGTCAGTATCCTGCTCAAAGCAGATCTGAACATCAATACATATATTTTATGTACCACACTAAGTATTTAAAATTAATTTCAATACTAGCTGTGAACATAACTAAGACAAACATTTTCAAAGTCAGAGCCTTGCCCTTTCTTTAATTCCTTCGTGTCTGCCATATCCAAATGGTAGTCACTTTGGTATATGTCAATTATCCTTTTTCAATATTTTAGGAACCTTAGGCCAAGCCTTGGGTTTTTAGAATATCGAAACGATGTGCACCTCGTGCTACATGCCCAATTGCAAACTTTGACTTTATCTCCTCTAGAATAGTCAATTAATTCTCCAAGAATTATAAATTGCAATTTTAATACTTCTTAAATCTAAAATTAGATTTATGACAAGTATATTAAATAAGCATTAAAGTCATCATCACATAAATCTTCCAAAGATTTTATGCTCTACTTATTTTGCTCAATTTTGGGCGTAAGGTATAATAAGTTATTTATCAAATAAAGTAACCTATTATTTATTCCCAATTTGAAAATTAAATCATTTAAAATATTTTAATCTCAGATTATATTTTAAATATCCAACTTTTCAATTTTATCTTGATTACAATAGTCCAAATTTAATCAACGATTAGTGGTACTATATATATTATAATGATTTAAATAGTACAACTATATAATCAAATATAATCCAAATTAATTAACCTCAATTACATTGATTACTATAATCCAATTATAAATCAACTGTAAACTGAAATTAATTAATTCAAATATATTGATTAATATAATCCAATTATATATAATCAAGTATAATACAGTCCAACAGTTTATTAAAACAACAATTTAAATATTAGTCCAACTAACATTTAATCTAATGACGAAATAATTTAAATGAGCGCGTATGGCGAGTAATTGAACGAGTATTGCAAATTTAATTCTTGCCTCCCACTATTTTTCGTCGAGCCTCTAACCCTCTGTCGAGTACTCGGGAAACCGTGTTTCCTAGTGGGCTAGGATCCCGTTAAATATCACACAATCTTGACTTTGGCCAACAAATTGTATGATAATTAACTAGGTAGATCTCGAAGATCAATTGGATCTCATCCAACTCCTAGATCAAGTAGGTGGACATCCAAGTCCTAAACATATATCTTATATATGCCTATATATCCAATATATACCCTAACCTTTTTCCTCTGAATCAACTAGGCCTTGGCTTTGGCACAACAAACCTAGTGATCCCAGTCAAGCGCGGACCCATTGACATGGAAGCTTTGTAATCAATGTCATTGGACAAGAAGTGGTCTTGACTTTGGCCAACAAACCACAACTTGGACAAGACACCAATATGGAACAAAGCCTCGTGATTCAAACACATCTTCGACGGACAATGGCTTGACTTTGGCCAACAACCCATGCCAATCTAGGATCTTGAGAAAGAATCACTCAATGGAAGGAAAAACGCATGATATTTGATGAGGGTTTTTCGCGTGCAAATTGGCTACCAATTTATTATCTTTGTTAAGGTCTCATCATCATACACCCTTAAACATGCATTCTAAACACATAATAAAGCACATATGATAAAATAATAATGATATGCGGATGGATACTTTACATATTGATCCTAGATCAAATCTCTCACTTTCTCTCTCCGCTAGCACAAATATTTTTCTACCCGTTACACTACACTTCTAAAGAAACCTCATTTACATTGAGGGGAATAGGTGAGAAGAGAATACAAAGAATAGGAGGTGATAAGGCTGGACACGCAGGTCCAATTAATAAATCAAATTTATTACAACAATTTCTAAAATTGCCCCACCCATCTAATATCCATCTGATATACATTATCATGCATCACAACCATGTATTCACTCAAGCATGTTATCAATCAATCTAATCCAATTAATTAATCTTGATAATAGTGATCATCCAATGTTCAAACAACGATTTGATTTTGTTCGAGTCAAACTCGTTTTTGCGAATATGTACTTAAAGTACTAATTCCAGAATTAAATTAAACTACATAATTAAATCCAATTTAATATGTATTAATTCTAATTCATTATTTAATTCCAAATTAAATATTACACTTTATAAAATAAACCTTACGACTTAAATTCCAAATTTAATCGTTACGGGTCTCAAAGCCCGATTAATATCCAATATTAATTTAATTAAAGTCCAATGGGCTTTTAATTAATTCTTCAAGGCGTGGACTTTTGGTCAACTCGGGTCAAACCGAATAACCAAAATCCAATCCGGGAGTTACCCCATAAGCCCATAAATTAATTTAGGCCCATTAGGCCCAATTAAACGTTAAAGGTTCATTAGTCGCATTTGGGCCTTTTGGAAGCGGTTTTGGGCCTAATTGGATCCAACCAATTTTAGCCTAAACCAACTTGTACAACAAAGTCCAATAAACCCAATAACAACTTTAAAAGCCCAAATCTAATTTAAGGCCCAATAATTTAATTCCAAAATTCCAAATTTCCCAATTAAATTACCTAAAGTGTATGGCATTATTAATTACCCAAATCCAAGTTTCCAAAACACTAAATTTGTCCAATTAATCATGCTTATCATCAATGAATCATGTCCAACATAATTTGATCAAAATCAAACCCAATTTCATGCTTCAAGTGTCTCGGCCAAAGAGGGAAATTATGCCCAAATCAAATTCAATCCAATTGAACCAAATTAAACATAAATTCAACATCCCCAAATGATTTGCAAGTCATCCAATGAACAAAAAATCAAAAATCCAAGACAATATTAGGGTTCATATTTTCGGCCATCACAAGCAAATTGGGGAAAATTGTTCCAAACACTTTTTCATCAAATTGATCTAATCAATCATCAATTAAACAATATTTAAGCATTCTAAATCATCCAATTTCATTAAACATGCTCAAAATCAAGTTTACCCAAATTAAAGTTTTGGTCAACAATAAACAAATTGGGGAAAATCAATCCAATTAATTTTTCTTCAAATTGATTACATATAACTCTAAGTTATTCATATACAAACATTCTTAAACAAACAATTTGTCAAAATCATGCTTAAATCAAAAAGCCCCAAATTTTGCTCAAGAACCCTAAAAACGTTTTATGCACAAATGGCTCAAGATACAATTGTTGAGTTTCAATCAAGTCCCAAGGATCATAAATCATGCATAAACGAGTTAAATACATATCAAAGGAGGTGCGGAATAACTCACATTGATCGGTAGAGACGCAACAAAGATGGACCAAATTCGCACTTCATGTTTCTGCCTCCCTCCAAGCTCGGCAATGGCAGTGAACTGCAGCTCCATTTTCGGCTTTGGGTGGTCCTCCATTGATGCTCCAAGCTCCAAGCTTCACAAGGTGATTCCTTGCTCATGAAATCACTTCCCTAACACCTTTGTATGGACTCATGGAGTGCTAGCTCTCTTGTATTTTGGCACAAAATACTCACTGGTTTCTCCTCTATGTCACGGTAATGAGCAGCAGCAAAATGGGAGAGAAGAGGCGTAGGAGAGAAGAAGGGTTTTTGGCTCCAAAAACGTAAAACCGTGAAGAGTGAGAGGGAAATAAAAAATTGTAATAGATTTATATTTTCCAAAAATAATAAATCATTTACCACTTTTTAATTTCTAAAAGACAAACATTAAATGCTTTCTTTCATCTCTCATCAACTCACATCAATCAATCAAATGTCACATCACTCAAAGTGACATGTGAATTGACGCTTGATGTAACTTGCGATTTGATGCTTGATTTGACTTGCGTGCCGCACTCGAATTCGAAATGCGAATGCGCTCGCAAACAATCCCGGGCTCGGGTTCGTTAATTCCAAATTAACGAATTTTCTGTTGCGTCGTAATTAAATGATTACGCCTAGCGAATTCACTATTCACGTCGCTAACGAATTAATTCTAAATTAATTCGTTCGCCCGAATTAAAATCTAATTTCAATTCCACGTCGAAATCTAATTTCGTTATAATATATCGAATATATTAATTTATCAATTAATTCCAAATTAATCGTTCTCTCTCTTTAACGATATTTTATCCGAGATAAAATATCTCCGTAATTAATCCCAGATTAATTTTCTCTCTCATCGAATTAATCCCAGATTAATTAAAGTGCGAGTCATACGTCATCGGTGAATCTTCAGGAACCGACCCATGAGATCTCCGGATATGTTGGCAGTAAATACGGTCGTCGGACTATCCGAACACGTAAGTACCTCGTACTACGTTTATACCGATTTACAAGACAAGGTTGGCTTCTAGCAAAGCGCCATGCCTACCCAATTCTCCAGAAATATTCTTACAGGAATATATAGATCTGTATCAAGCGTAGTATACCAAGTATTGTGTATATCGGCCCAGTATCGGATAGTCACGTGCTAGGGCTGGGGCTGGATAAGTGTCTGCCCCGTCCGAATCACATGTCGGATGTCTGGTAACTAGTCTCTATAATCTGATATGCATGACCTAGTCATAACATCCCGATGGTTGCGCAACACTTAAGAGCACTAATACCGTATCCTGCGTGACATCATCTCCACTATGACTGAAGTGATACTTTCGTCTTGACATCACACCCAATACACTACGACTCTCTGATAAACCCAGAAGTGGTGTACGCATAACCGGTTAAAGCCCTGTACCACCAAGACCAAAGTCTATCGATTATCGTAAGTATTAGCGATGTAAGTCTCAGGTTAAGACTATACACACCTACCTTGATTTCGGCCTCCCATAGACACATAGTCATAATACCAATGGGATTCCGAAGGGTCTATCCAGAGCGAATCTGTTTCCCGTACCATCGGTGAAACACAACCTCCTATCGCACTTGCATAAGTATCCAATACTTATATATGTGAGAACTATGCCGTTGTGCCCTCACAACGCGCACAAGTGCAATACTAGCCTATTCCGCATTATCGATGTCCTATCTCGATAATACTCCGGCTAGGGATATTTAATGATTAATCCTTCGTGGACTGATACTGTCTCATATCATTCTTAATCCAGGAACTAATCATAGGGACCTCTCTTCATTTATATATCTATGGTGATCTAATCACAAATGATGAGAGTGCAATTTCCTTGTTACATAGTTAATTTGTACAACAACACCATGATCTGTACAAATAGTGACGCTATGGGTCATATTATCCAACACAAAAGACAAGGTCTAAGATTTCTTCACCTAGATTTGATTCTTCAAATCTAGCTTGTCCAGTTTCTACATTAGCTAAATAGAGTTAGTTCATTAGTGAGAAACTTGTACTGCTAACAAAGATTTCTCAAGTGAAAGTGATTCCTAGGAGAGTTTGGGTGAGGAAGAGAGATGGCTTCCCTATGACTACTGAATGCCACAATCCTGAAAGGATTAACACGATTGCACGTCTATGTGTGCCTCCATAGTTTGTTTGTTCATTTTCCTCTGTTACATGTGTGCATGTCTTTTGTTTTTACATGACTGTATTTTTTTATTTTTTTATTTTCATTGTATATGGGTGTGTGGTTTATTTTTTTGTTATACGTCAATTGGTATATAAGATGGAAACCCAAATATAAAGTTTATAGCTGATTCTGAATAGATGCTAGTATCATCTGTGTTTGGAATACAACTCAACATACCATTGGATAATGACAAGTCTTGTTGTGTCTTTTATTATTTTTTTTTTGTTAAAAGAAAAAATTAAAAAAAAATATAAATGAAAAAAGACCAAAATGATTTTATGGCTTGAAATAATATGAAGAAGCTTGTGCATGTGATCCTGGTATGTGGGATATATGGTTATGCATGTGTAATATGCTTTTATTTTTCTTAATGCACTGTGTGTATAAGTGTGTGTGATGAAGATTCTTAGTATATATTGTCATTACATCTCACTAATTCATTAGTTTTATTTCTTAGGCTTGGTCGCATGTATGAGTTATTAGACTAATAGTCTAATCTATGTCATACTTATATCACTAAATAGTGTGACATTTGATTAAATGACCTTATGTTACCCCCTTTAGGAAAAAAAATTATTTTAATGAGTCCCGAGTACTTCAATTCAAAAGTACTAAAAAGTGTCAATGCGCTAATGTTAAAATATAAGCGCAAAAATCCTTCATTCGAAAGAGGTTTATTGATGAGATCATATTTAAAGGGAGTAAATACTAGCATGCAACCAATGTTGCTTATTTTCAGGTCCTATGGGTGCTGGATTTAAACACCAATTTTGTCGACTTGGTATTTCGTGAGATATGATATCCTTAGCTTATTCCTACTAATAAAATAAGATCTTTGTAGGGTTTCAATCAAGTCCCAAGGATCACAAACATGCATAAAAACGAATAGA
>SKCR01031533.1:0-18841 GCA_019454045.1 Zanthoxylum bungeanum | reverse complement strand
CCACTTCTGGGTTTATCAGAGAGTCGTAGTGTATTGGGTGTGATGTCAAGACGGAAGTATCACTCCAGTTATAGTGGAGATGATGTCACGTAGGATACGGTATTAGTGCTCTTAAGTGCTGGCCGACCATCGGGATATTATGACAAGGTCATATATATCCGATTATAGAGACTAGTTACCAGACATCCGACATGTGCTTCGGACGGGGCAGGCACTTATCCAGCCCCAGCCCAAGCACGTGACTATCCGATACTGGGCTGATATACGTAATACTACGGTATACTACGCTTGATACAGATCTATATATTCCTGTAAGAATATTTCTGGAGAATTGGGTAGGCATGGCGCTTTGCTAGAAGCCAACCTTGTCTTGTAAATCGGTATAAACGTAGTACGAGGTACTTACGTGTTCGGATACTCCGATGACCGTATTTACTGCCAACATATCTGGAGATCTCATGGGTCGCTTCCTGAAGATTCACCGATGATGTATGACTCGCACTATGATTAATCTGGGATTAATTAGTAAAGAGAGAAGATTAATTTCTAGAGAGAGAAAATTAATCTGGGATTAATTACAGAGATATTTTATCTCGGATAAAATATCGTTAAAGAGAGAGAACGATTAATTTGGAATTAATCGGTAAAATAATATATTCGATATTTATACGAAATTAGATTTCGACGCGGAATTAAAATTAGATTTTAATTCGGGCGAACAAATTAATATAGAATTAATTCGTTAGCGATGTGAATAGTGATTTCGCTAGACGTAATAACTTAATTACTACGCGACGGAAAATTCGTTAATTTGGAATTAGCAAAACCGAGCCCGAGAGTGATTGCGAGCGCATTCGTATTTCGAATTCGAGCGCGACACGCAAGTCACATCAAGCGTCAAATCGCTAGTCGCATCAATTGTCAAATCACTTATCACTTTGAGTGATGTGATGTGACATGACATGTTGTCACTTTATTAAAGTGACCTGTTGCCATGATTAAATCCATTCGGATAATGCTTGCTATTGCTGCATATTTCGATTACGAGATATGGCAGATAGACGTCAAAACTGCTTTCCTTAATGGAAACCTTTTGGAGGATGTTTATATGCAATAGCCTGATGGTTTTGTCGTACCAAGACTTGCAAACAAGGTTTGTAAGTTAAATCGATCCATTTATGGATTGAAGCAAGCATCGCGTTCTTGGAACCAACGTTTTGATGAGATCATAAAAGAATATGATTTCGTTCAAAATGAGGATGATCCTTGTGTATATAAGAAGGTTAGTGGGAGTGCACTGACATTCATTGTCCTTTACGTTGATGATGTATTGCTTATTGGCAATGACATTCCCATGTTAACATCGGTGAAAGCTTGGCTTCATTAAAATCTCCATGAAGGATCTGGGAGAAGCAGGCTTTATTCTAGGAATAAAGATCTACCGGGATAGATCTAGAAAGCTGCTTGGACTCTCCCAGAGCACGTACATTGACAAAGTGTTGAAGAGATTCAACATTGATCAGTCCAAGAAGGGACTGTTGCCAGTGTCACATGGCGTCACTCTATCTAAGGACATGTGTCCTAAAACTCAATATGAGAGAGACAACATGAGTCGGATACCATTCGCCTTGGAAGTCGAATCGATCATGTATGCCATGATATGTACGCGACCTGATGTCTCGTATGCTTTGAGCATGTGTAGTCGCTATCAGGCCGATCCAGGTGATAGTCACTGGATGGCGGTTAAGAATATCCTAAAGTATCTTAGATGAACTAGTGATGCTTTCTAAATCTATGCAGATGGAGAACTTGAGGTAACTGGGTATACCGATGCAAGTTTCCAAACAGATAAAGACGACTGCAAGTTGCATTCCGGGTACATATTTTGTTTGAATAACAGAGCCGTAAGCTGGAAATATTCCAAGCAAGAGACTGTTGCCGATTCAACAACAGAAGTGGAGAACATTGTTGCAGCTGAAGCAGCAAAAGAGGCAGTTTGGATCCGTAAATTCCTAATTGGATTAGGAGTAGTTCCGTCAGCAGCTGAGCCCGTTCCATTGTATTGTGACAATAACGGGGCTATAGCGCAGGCTAAGGAACCACGGTCTCATCAACGATCCAAGCATGTGTTTCGATGTTTCCATCTGATTCGTGAGATCATATATCGTGGCGATGTGAAGATCGAGAAGGTCGCATCAGAGGACAACATTGCAAATCCTCTGACGAAATTTATTACTCAGCAAATGTTTGAGCGACATGTACATAGTTCAGGTATTAGATGCTTGAGTGACTGGCTATAGGCCAAGTGGGAGATTGTTAGACAATTATTACCCATAGCGTCACTATTTGTAAAAGACATTGTGGTTTTTGTACAAATTAATTATGTAGCAATGGAAATTGCATTTTATCATTTTGCAATTTGATTACTTAAATATATATAAATGATAAAAGTCCATATGATTAGTTCCAGATTATAAGATATGAGATAGTATCAATCCATAAAGGTTTAATCATTAAATATCCCTAGTCGTAGTATTATCGAGACTGGACATCGATAATGCGGAATAGACTAGTATCGCACTTGTGCGTGTTATGGAAGCGTAACAGCATAGTTCTCATATATTAAGTATTGGATACTTATGCAAGTGTGATAGAAGGTTTTGTTTACCGATGGTACGGAAACAGCTTCGCTTTGGATAGACCCCGCGGAATCCGCATCAGGGTAGGTGTATTTGGTCTTAACCTGAGACATGCATCGCTAGTACTTGCAAAAATCAATACGCTTTGGTTTTGGTCATCCAGGACTTTAATAGGTTCTGTGTAAGCCTCTTCTGGGTTTATTGAGAATCGTAGTGTATTGGGTATGATGTCAAGATAGAAGTATCACTTCAGTTATATGGAGATGATGATCACGCAGGGATACAGAACTAGTACTCTAAATGGTTGCAACCATCGGGATAATATGACTTGGTCATTATTATCCGATTAAATATACTAGTTGCTTGTAATCCGATTTATGCTTCGTACGGGGCAGACACTATTCCAGTCTCAGGCCTTGCATGTGACATCCGATACTGGATCGCTATACGCAATACTACGTATACTACGCCTGATATAGATTATATATTCCATTAAGAATATTTCTGGAGAATTGGGTAGGCACGGTGTTTTGCTAGAAGCCAACCATGTCTCGTAAATCGGTAAAAATGTATTATGAGGTACGTACGTGTTCGGATAGTTCGACGATCGGATTTACTGCCAACATATCCAGGGATCTCTTGGGTCGCTTCCCCAAGATTCACCGATGACGAATGATTCGAACTTGATTAATCTGGGATTAATTAAGGAGAGATTTTATCTGGGATAAAATACTATTTGAAGAGAGAGAACGATTAATTTGGAATTAATCGATAAAATAATATATTCGATATATTAAACGAAATTAGATTTCGACGTGGAATTAAAATTGGATTTTAATTCGAGCAAACGAATTAATTTAGAATTAATTCGCTATCGACGTGAATAGTAATTTTGCTTGGCATTATTATTTAATTAAATTTGATTTAATTACGTCGCAATGGAAAATTCGTTAATTCGTAATTAACGAACCCGAGCCCGGAATGTGTTTGCGATGCCACTCCGATTTTGAATCAAGTGCGGCCACAAGTCACATCGCTCGTCACATCGCAGTCACTTTCGTGATGGATGTCAAGTCACCTTTTGGTGATTGACAACCAGTCATTATTCATGATGTTGGTGGTTGTGGGCAATTAATGCCAATTTTGGCTGCAAAATTGGATTTGCTTTTTGGAAAAGCTTTTACCAAATTTTGGTAACACTTTTGCATTATGTTTTTAGAAAACAAAATACCAAAAACTTGAAACTCTCTCTCTCTCATTTGCTCCATTGCCATGAGCCTCCTTGAAGAAGAAAAAGAATTGTTTTTCTTTTCTTCACTTGCTAGCACACTTAAAGAATCATTCAAGGTGTTAGGGAAACCCACATTTGAGCTTGGAATCAACACAAATCTTGGAACTTGGATTCAACTCTTCAACAAAAGGAGCACCTTGAACGAAATCTTGGAGGGCTTCTACAAGGAGAAAATTTTGTTATCAACACTTCCATAAGCCGTTCATTATAAGTATGATTCTGCCATACTTCTTTAATGTATTCACATGTTTTTTATGCTTGAATGATCTTGGGACAACTTTAGAAACCAATAGCTAGGGTTAGAATGAGTTGGATGGGCAAAAAAGAAAATCAAATTTTCTTTAGATACCTAGGGTTTTATTTCCCCAAAATAAAACAAAATTTTCCCTTTTCCCTTAGTAAAGTTTATGCCACCCTATGTCGTTTTTTTTTTTTTGAATATTTTATAACACCAAATCTTTTATTCAATGTCACCATTATAATAAAGGAATGTTACAAAATAAATTGAGTTAATACCTTTTTGGAAAAGTGTAACTTCCATTCCAATATATATAACTTCCAAAATAACCAAATTCAAAAACTATTTTTGGAAATACACAAATAATATCTTTATTAAATTATAATATATAATTTAATAACATATAATAAAAAAATATCTCTTAATTATTTATTATAAAAACCATATATTAAAATTAATATATAGTTTCAAAGTTTGACAAAAATAATATATACATATGTCAGTATATAATTGGACTATCCAATTATATTTAATCTGCTACAGTATATCGAGCTAGAACGGGGACTAAATGGACCTACGGTTCCGAGCTCTAATAATCCCAGAATATTATTAAAATCTTAATTAAATAATTTGATTTATTAACTTCGGGTTATTCCACTAAAAACTCGAAGCTGCACTCTCGCAGCCATATAAAGATAAATTAAGCCGAACCACGTCGGTGTCAATCGATACAGTCATTACATACAGATTGGCCCTTCCTGAGTATCTCATAATTACAGCTAGGTTATAATATCTGTTATACCCCTCTAAATTTTTACTTTAAGTACCATTGATTCTCTAATGAACGATTTATTCATAACCATTATGAATATTAATATTACAATTCGTAATAGAAAGACTTAAGCGCTCTAATCATTCAAGCACCGAATCAATCCTTAAGAAAGACACTCATCTACTTCTTGAAAGAATGAGTGAATTCCCTATCTATGTAAAACGTCCTCAACTACATACCAAACCATGTCCCCAAAGTACGTAACTTTTGGACAGGATTGCTACACCAACCTCAACTTTGTAAAAAAAATGACATATCCTACCATGCAGGAGTTTGTAGTACACTCGGGATTAAGATCAATCCATATATGACAATCTAGTAGATTGAAATGAATTTATTTATTTAACAGATATTATAAGAAACTCAATTATATCTGGGTCCAATCCTATATGATCATATCATATAAGGTGCCTCCATTCTCATGTCACCACATAGATGATCCCAGATCATGGTCGCCATACAATTATAGAATGGACCGTAGCTATAGATAAACCACAAATAAAGTACCCCTTTTGTTCACTCTATATGGACTATTTTAGATTACTAACTTCAGACTTAAATCCTATTGTGTATGCCATTCATATACTAAAGATAATTTATAATATGCGATATTAAACAAACACTTTAATAAATGAATAATGCATCCTTTTATTTCATAAAATATAATTCCATTTACATTATATGAATCTCTAGGGTATATATCCCAACAATGACTTCTCAACTTCAACTTGCTCTCTAGGTAAACCTTTAGTAAATGGATCTGCTAGGTTTTCATTCGACATGACATAATCCATTGAAATTATACCGCTTAACAGCAGTTGCCTTATGGTATTGTGTCTTCACGTATGTGTCAAGACTTACCATTGTATATTATATTTTGGCCTTTCCCGATAGTCGATTAACTATCACATTGTATGCTTATAGCTGGCACTAGTTTGGGCCAATTAGGAATATCCTCTAAGAAATTTTGAAGCCACTCCGCTTCCTCCGCTACTTTGTCCAATGCTATGAACTCAAACTCCATAGAAAACCGGACAATACACATTAGCCATGAGGATTTCCATGAAACAATTGATGAACACTAAAAAGTGCATATTATTATATGATAAATCAATCATTTTACACTTGTAGTTTCACTAATCCCCTTAATTTGGCACGTTTGTGAAATAATATTTTAAGTGTTTTTATTGTGTTATTTTTGTTATTTGGTAGGTAAAATACTGATCGGAAGCTCGACGAGACAAACCAGACTTGGAAATGGGCAAAAATGGAAATTCAACTTCCGCGTCACGACACGAAAATTTATGCGCATCACGACGCACCTAATAAGACGAAGACACCGCAGAACACGCTATTCTCTCAACACGTGTCACCAATGTGGCATGCGCGTCTCGACGCACCGACCAAACTTTCCCTGTAAACTGAAGCCTCCGGCATAAGAAATTTTCATACTTTCTTTCTGAATTCCTCTATAGATTTTGGATAGACTGTGTCTTGTGTATTTATTTTATTTAAAGGTTTTTGTAATGTCTTTTTCTTTCAGTAATAAAATTACGATTATGTTTAATTATAAAATGAGTAGCTAATTTCTTTTCGATGTGGTAATGGGTGAAGCTTTTATAATGAAAACTTAGATCAATCTTACATACATTATAATAAATAAAATTGAAATCTAATGATTAAAACTTGATTTAGATCTAGATTAATTATTGCAAAATTGACTACCGCCTATATGGTTGGTTTTATCTTGCTACCGCCTATATGGCTGGTTTTATCTTGTGACCGCCTATATGGATGGTTTTATCTTGCTACCACCTATATTGATAGTTTTGTACGATTTTGGCATAATTGAGTACCTTGGTATGACTTGTTATAGACAATTGGATTCACCACCTATATGGCTGGTTTTATACTATATTACTACATTTATGGTTGGTTTTATGTTTTTGGCATACTTAGTACTTTAGCAGGACTAGTTATTGACATAAATGACTACCGTCTTTATAGCCGGTTCTATATATTGGCATAATTAATTCCTGAGATAAATTAATTGGGTAACAAGGATAATTTATATATTATAATTAAGCGATATTTCTAGATTTGAAATATTAAAAGTGGATCCCCCAGCTCCAACATTTCATTTTATTACTACATTTTCACTTAAAAGTTTCTAACAAATGCAACAAATCAAACCATTTTCTTTTCGCTCCATTCTATTTTACTAAAACTATTCCTGTGGATCGACCCCGGACTTACCGGGTTATTTATTACTTCGATACTCTTATACTTGGCAGTAAAAGACCACTTTTTTTAGCATGTCAAGTTTTTGGCGCCGTTGCCGGGGAATCATTATTTATTAGATATAATAATTTTTCTTTTTCTTTATTTTATTTTTGTAGTTTATTTTTTATCTTGTCATTAATTCCTTTTGTAAATATTGTATTTGTTCTTGTTTTATTTTATTTTTTCTGTTTAGGTTGCTTGAGACACTGGTCTCGATCATCCAGCAGAAGACTTAACAGAGAATCTCCACCACCTTCATCGTTCGTCAAAATGGCCGAGAACCAAATTGAAAATCCAGTTGGAAATCCACATGTCTGAGTTGAAAACCTAGTTAATCAGGAAGAAAATGAGTCTCAGCACATAGATTCTAATCATCCTAGGACACTTAGAAAATTCAAGAGTCCCACTAGGACAAGATCACCATCTAGCATTATTTTTCCTCCAGATGCAACACGTTTCAATTTTAAATCAGGTATCATCCATCTTTTACCCACATTCTACGGTCTAGAATCAGAGAATCCTTATAAGCACTTAGGGAGTTTGAAGAGGTATGTAACACTTACACAAACCAAAATTGTAGCATGAATATAATTCGTTTAAAATTTTTCCCTTTTCTTTTAAGGATAAAGCTAAAAGTTGGCTGCAAAACCTTAGGTCAAGATCTATTAGAACATGGGATGATTAATAAGAACGGTTTCTTAAAAAGTTTTGTCCCCCTCATAGAACAAATTCCTTTAAAAGGAGAATCACAGCCTTCACACAAGAGTCTGGGGAAACACTTTACCAATGTTGGAAGAGGTTTAAAGAGATGTTAAATGTTAGTCCACATCACAGGTTTGAAACATAGAGGCTGGTTGCCTATTTCTATGAGGGGTTAACACCCCAAGGTAGACAAGTAGTGGAGATGATGTGTAATGGTGAGTTTAGGGACAAAGATTCCGAAGATGCACTAGATTACCTAGAACAAATAGCAGAAAATGCACAACAATGGGACACAGTTGGCACCTATGAGTCGTCTGTAAAACCACAGCCATTGGTAGAGGTATGTTTAACCTTAGGAAAGATAATGACCTTGCTGCCAAGTATGCATCTCTATCTAAAAAAAAATCTTTAGAAGAATGGAATAGTGATCATGTCAAGTCAGTTCAGGAAGTCCTATGTCAAATATGTAATTCTAATGAACATGTCACACACGTTTGTCCATCTTTACCAGCCTTGCAAGAATATCTCAATGACCAAGTCAGTTCCGTAAACACATTTAATAGACCAAATCGAAACCCATACTCACAAACCTACAATTCTGGTTGGAGAAACCATCCAAACTTAAATTAGAGGAATGATTACCAATCACAATCCTCACAACAACCTCCCCAGGTTCACCAGAATTTCCGAAATTCCTATAATTATGCACCATATGTCCCACCGCCTAAGAAAACCATTGAGGTTACCTTGAATGCATTCATGGAAAAATAGGAAGCCGTCAATAACCAAAATGCACAAACGATGAATGATTTAAGAGAAACTTTTGCTAAAATTACATCTATATTAATGATAAATGAGAAAGGAAAGTTTCATGCACATCCACAGTCAAATCCCAAGAGTCATTTAAATTCTCGATATGGTAGTTCTAGAAATCAACACTTAGACCAAACCAAATCTATTATTACTCTTCTTAGTGGTAAACACATCCACATAACTATTTTTGAACCTCACGAAGCTAAGAATAAAACAGATTCAGAGGGTAAGGAACAGGTTGATGAACCGTTACCCGTCGTTGATAATAATAATTTGTCACATGCACATTCATTCCCTTAAACATTAAAAACAAATAAATTGAACCATTCCCCATAAATTTATGAAATATTCAAACAGGTAAAGGTAAATATTCCTTTCTTAGATGACATCCAACATATACAATCTGATCCCAAATTTCTGAAAGATCTATGCACCGTTAAAAGAAAACATCAGGTAAGAAAGAAAGCTTTTCTAGCTGAACAGGTAAGTTCCATTCTTTCAACAAATAATGCATTAAAATACAAAGACCATGGTTGTCCAACTATTTCTTGTATTATTGGAAATCAAAACATTGAACATGATTTGCTTGATCTTAGAGCTAGTGTAAATTTACTTCCATTTTCGGTTTACCAACAACTAAATATCGATGAGATGAAACCAACCTCAACTACTCTTTTACTTTCTGATAGATCAGTTAAGGTTCCAAAAGGAATTGTGGAAGATGGGTTATTGCAAATCGATAAATTCATATATCATGTGGATTTTATTATTTTAGAAACACAACCTGTGGCAGACAGTTATAAGTAGAACCGGCCGGCGGTTCGGTTCCGGTTCGGAACCGAACCGAACCGGCCGGTTACCGGTTCCACAAATGTGGAACCGGAACCGAAAATAGAACCGGAACCGAACCTTTCGGTTCCGGTTCGGTTCGGTTAAATTTTTTTTTTTTTTATTAATTTAAATAAAAAAAATGAGATTAAATTAAAAAAAAAAAATTTTATTACATTGAAGAGCTTGAGCTTAAATTTTTAAATATTTAAGTTGCCTACGTATCCTCCAAGGGTGAGAGGAATCAAAGCTCACGTAGTTCCATTACAAGTTTTAGTCTTTTAGACATATCCCCTTTTGTAAATTATAATTTTACAATTATCAATCATCATTATCGGTTGATCCTTCGGCTCCGGTTCCGCTTGCACTTGTTGCAGAAGCATTATCGAACAAATCTTCACAATCATCGGGGGCATCTTCTTGTTGTCTCAGATCAGCTCGAGTCCAATCATCCACACAAGCTGTTGCTTCTAGAGTGCTTGGATGTAATGAAGATCGCCTAGCTTCCAATATATTACCTCCCAAGCTGAAGGCTTGCTCAACCGCAACGGTGGAAATAGGTGCTGCCAAGATCTCTTTAGCAATAACAGATATATAACAGGATATATATTTTGATGCCGGTTCCACCATTCAAGGATTTTAAAATTTTTACTGCATAAACTTTCATTAGAAAACTCAAAATTTGTAGATAAATAATTATTTAATTCAGGGTTATTAGTTGTCGTATCCCTAGCTTTTTTATTTCGTTGCAATAACCAACGATCCCCTGCGCTAAGTCTTGTTTGAATTACCGGTTCGCTACTACTAGATTGACCTAATGTTCCTAAGTTATATCTTACAATATAATCATTAAATAACTCAATTAAATCATTTCTTAATTTCGTCATTAATCTAGTAATGTCAATTTCATCTAATATTCCTAAATAACCATAATAAGCTTGTAAAGCACCACTCAAACCTTCTAATTTAAATCTAGGATCAAAAACAGCAGCAATAAGATAAAGTAAAGGAATTTCTCTAAAATAGTTTAACCATTTTACCTTCATAACAGTAATGGCTTCTAACAAAACAATATCATTAGGATCGCTACTGTCAACATGCTCATCGAGAGTGCCAACAATATTTAAACTCTCAAGAAGAAATAAATGTGCTGTAGGATAATAAACGCCGCTAAAAACTAAAGTAGCATCATTAAAAACTTTTAAAATATCTAAAATTTTTTCACAAATATCCCATTGACTAGGATAAAGTGTGATATTTTGAACATGTTGAGAAAAAAAACTACATAATGCATCTTTGTATTGAAATGCTTGACATAAAAGAAAATAAGTAGAATTCCAACGTGTTGGAACATCTCTTGAAAATTTAATCGGTTTAATAATTTATTTTACAAAACTTGGTCCATTCTCTCCTAATTTGAGAATATGACCAAATACAGTTAAGTGCCGTTTTAATTGGATCAAGGAAAGGTGATAATAATTTTAGACCGTCTTGCACACATAAGTTGAGGACATGACATGTACAACGAATATGAAAAAACCGACCCCCTAAATTTGGTTGACATATTTCTTTTAAATCATTGATGGATGCAGTATTTGCAGATGCATTATCAAATCCAATTGTTAAAATTTTTTCTCCTAAACCATATTCATCAAAAATTACCTTCATCATTCTATAAATATTATGTGCAGTATGTTGGTCATCAAAAACTCTAAATGCAATTAGTCGTTTTTGCATGGTAAATGATGCATCAATCCAATGACAAGTCACACCCATGTATGAATGTGTTTGCCAATGATCACTCCAAATATCAGAACATACAGAAATACGACCTTTCATCTCTTTAAATATTTCATTTAAAATAATTTTACCATCTTTGTATAATTTAAAAATATGACGTTTTGTTGTGTTTCGAGTCATTCTACATGCAGAAGGGTTTAAAGCATTATGCACGTAATTAGTAAAATGAAGTTTTTCACCAAAGCTTAAAGAAAGATGTGCCATACAAGTTAATTTCGCAAATTCCTCTCTATTTTTTGCATCAGAATATTTAAATAAATCTAAAGCACTCGTACCTCTACTTGATGATGCGTACCTGGCCATTTGAGTTTGCGTCGTATCAATGCCAAATTCAACCGGATGATGTTTTTCCATGTGCTTGATCATATTGCCATATCCACCTGAAAATTTGTAGATAACCCCACAATAGTTGCAAACTGCTCGTTGTGAATCATCTTCTAGGCGTTCCAAATTAAAATGAATTTTGAAAATATCCGAGGACCGAGCCTTAACTTCTCTTCTCCGTGATTGTGCACTGACACTAGGGCCGCTCTCTTGGGTTGGCATATTTGACATTATGTTCTCGGATGAGCTTGCCATTTGAATAATTGCGATGCGAATGCCGAATGTGATAACAAATTAATTAACAACTAAAATAAGAGAATTGTATTGAAGTAAGATTGAGAATAAGAGATTTATAGAAAATGAGAGAGTTGAGAAATTGGTGTGATGAAATTATGAAAAATGAATCCTATTTATAGAATTTTAGAATTTTTTTGATACCAAAAATGCCCCTAATATAACCGTTTTATTACCGTTATTAGGGGTACATTAGTAATTTTTATTTAATAATAAAAAAAAAATTTATAATTTTATTTTATTTTTATTTTTTTTGGCAGGGAGCCGTTTGGCAGGGAGCCAAACGGCTCCCTGCATCCCCCAACGGCAGTAGCCGTTGGGGGAATAACTAATAAGGCCCCCAACGGCTACTAGCCGTTGGGGGCCTTAGGGTTCCTGTTGGAACCCTACGGTTCCAACCGGAACCGAACGGTTCGGGTTTGGAACCGTCCGAACCGGTGGAACCGTACGGTTCCACCGGTTCGGACCGGTTCGAGTTGGGGTGGAACCCCAACCGAACCGGTCCCATTCCGGTTCGGTTCCGGAATCGGAACCGGAACCGGTTGGAACCGGAACCTTCCGGTTCCAACCGGTTCGGTTCCGGTTCGGTTCCGGTTCCGAACCGGAACCGTGGCCGGGTCTAGTTATAAGCCAATCCTTGTAATAATTGGTCGTCCATTTTTAGCAACAGCTAACGCTTTAATTAATTACAGGAAATGAATCATGAATCTTTCTTTTGGCAACATGACATTAGAGCTAAATATTTTTAACATGTGCAAACATCTATATGATGAGGATAATGAAAATGAAAGTATATAATCAATTGAACCTATTGTGGATGAGCATATTCAGGGGAGTTTATCTGATCCCATGGAATTTTGTACTGCTAATTTTGTTGAGTCAAGTGCACAAATAGATTTGGATATTACTAATGATTTTCTACTTGGCTCTACGCAGGTATTGGAAGACAATGGAGAGATACAAAATTTGGAAGAACTGGGAACACTGGAAAAAGAAGAAATGCACGAAGAAGCACCTAATTTGGAGTTAAAAGCTTTGCTAGAAGGGCTGAAATATGCATTTCTAGAATATAATAAAACTTACCATATGGTACTTTCTTCTTCTCTCACACAAGCAATCAAGATGGTAAACTTTAAATGTGTTGAAAGAACATAAACTGGCAATTGGATGGACTTAAAAGACATAAAAGCATTAATCCATTAATCTGAACACACATAATACATTTAGAAGATAATGTTAGGACATATCGTCAACCCCAAAGAAGTAGTAAAAACAGAGGTCCTTAACTTCTTAATGTAGGCATTATCTAACCTATCTCTGATAGTAAGTGGGTAAGTCTACACAAGTTGTACCCAAAAAGTCTGGAATTACTGTTGTAAAAAATGATAAAGGAGCATTAATTCCAACTCACATTTCATCTAGTTGGCGTATGTGCATTGATTATAGAAAAAAATAAATGACACAACTGGAAAAGATAATTTTCCTTTGCCATTTCTTGACCAAATTTTAGAAAGAGTAGCTGGACATCCATACTATTGTTTTCTTGATGGTTACTCGGGTTATTATCAGACTCACATGCCTTTAGAAGACCAGGAAAAGACCATATTCACATGCCCCTTTGGAACATTTACATTTAGGAAAATGGCTTTTGGACTTTATAATGCACCTGCAACATTCCAATGATGCATGTTAAGCATATTTAGTGACTCGGTTGAACATTGTGTAGAGGTCTTTATGGATGATATAATTATTTTTGGGAATTCATTTGATAATTGCTTGAATAATTTGGAAAATGTTTTGAAAACAAGTGAAGAAAAATGACTTGTGTTAAACTGGGAAAAATATCATTTCATGCCTAATTTAGGAATTATTTTGGGACACGTTGTCCGTCTAAAGTTATTGAGGTTGACAAGGCAAAAATATTGGTAATTTCTAAATTACCATCACCAAAATCAGTCAGGGAAATTCATTTTTTTAGGACATGCAGGATTTTATATGAGGTTCATTAAAAACTTTAGTACCATATCCAGACCCTTATGTAACCTCCTATTAAAAGATGCAACATTTGAATGGATAGAAGAATGTCAAAAATAATTCGAAAAAATTATCAGTCTTTTGACTTCTGCTCCTATTATGCAATCCCATGCTTGGTCCTGGTCTTTTGAGCTAATGTGTGATGCTAGTTATTATGCAGTTGGTGCAGTGTTAGGACGGAGAAAGGAAGGCATCTGCATGTCATATATTACGTAAGTATAACTTTAAACAGTGCACAAATTAATTACACTACCATAGAAAAAGAAATATTTGCTGTAATATTTGCATTGGATAAATTTCGATCATATTTAATTGGTTCTTTAACCGTTGTTTATTTTCATCATGCTACTGTTAGATATTTGATGTCTAAGCATGATGCCAAGCCAAGATTAATACGGTGGATTTTATTGGTTCAAGAATTCAATCTCACAATCAAAGACAAGAAGAGGCAGAGAACGTGATTGCAGATCACTTATCGAGACTCACAAACGAGTAACTATTTGATACAACTCCCATCAATGATTCATTTCCCGATGAATTTTTATTCTCTATAAACACAATGCATTAGTATGCTAATATTGTCAATTTTCTTGCAACAGGAAAGATACCTCCAGACTGGAGCCAACAAGATACGAGGAATTTTTTATCAAAGTCGAAAGATTCTACTGGAATGATCCATATCTATTTAAATGTTGCCCTGATCAGATTTTCAGACGATGCATACCGCACAGTGAGATAAATGGTGTCATTCAGTTTTTTCATTCAGAAGCATGTGGAGGTCATTTTTCATCTAAGAAAACCACTGTAAAAATCTTGCAGTGTGGATTTTATTGGCCCACCTTTTTTAAAGATACACACACTTTCTACAAAACTTACGAAAACTGTCAAAAGTCGGGATCCATTTCAAAAAAAAAAACATGATGCCTTTAAATCCCATCCTTGTCGTCGAAATCTTTGATTATTGAGGAATAGATTTCATGAGCCCATTTCCACCATCATTTGGATTTTATATATTTTAGTTGCAGCCGATTATGTCTCAAAATAGGTTGAGGCAATTCCTTGTCGGAACAATGATCACACAATTGTGATCAAATTTTTAAAAGAAAATATGTTGAGTCGATTTGGAATCCCTCGAGCCATCATAAGTGATGGAGGTAAACACTTTTGTAACAGACCATTTGAGTCCTTAATGAAAAAGTATGGAGTCACACACAAAGTTTCCACCTCCTATCACCCCCAGACAAATGGTCAAGTTGAATTAGCGAATAGGGAAATTAAACAAATTTTAGAAAAAATGGTTAACCCAAATCGCAAAGATTGGTCTCTTCGACTAACTAAAGCATTTTGGGCATACCGAACAGCTTTCAAAACATCTTGGGAATGTCCCCCTATCGTCTTGTTTATGGAAAACCTTGTCATTTGCTATTAGAACTTGAGAAAAAAAGCATATTGGGCTATTAAAGTATTCAATCCAAACCTTGAAAATGCCGGTCATGAATGTAAATTGCAATTAAATGAACTTGAAGAGTTAAGGAATGATTCATATAAGAATATGAAAATTCTTAAAGCTAAAACTAAGGCATTTCATGATAATCGAATTTCACGAAAAATATTTGAAGTTGGTCAAAAGGTTTTGCTTTATAATTCTCGTCTTCATTTATTTCCTGGAAAATTCAAATCCAAATAGAGTGGCCCGGTCATTGTGAAACACGCTTACCCATACAGAGCTATTGACATTGAGAATCCTAGGGATGGTGATGTATTTAAAGTAAATGGACAACGTCTAAAATCATTTTTGGAGTGTTCAAATTTTCAAGAAACTTTTTTCCTATCAAACCCAGTATATCGTGATTGATGTAGTTTCTTTTATTTTCTATTTAATATTTCTCTAATTTCCATTTTTCTTAGTTTTACAACATTTTTTTGTCTTTTTCTATTTTTAATCTCACACCTCAATAAAGCAGCGGATAACAGTTTTCCGTGACTCAAAGTCGGTTATTTCGGTCTCCTAAAATTACTGATACCCTAGAAACCAAAGCATAGAAGAAACTCTCGCAAACATCCGTAAACATTTTCCTTCTCTCCCCAAAAATACTCTGACAAAAATTTACAAAGCACACACAAAAAGGATGGGGCTTCTTATGATTCATGGTATTCCTAGTGATATCCGTTGGGTAATTGAAGAAAAAATTTGCTTGGCATATGAGTCTTCTGACTCTTTCATTTCTTACTTGTCTGGTTTAGGGAAAAGCACCTATACTAAAAAATGAAGAGCTAAACAATTAGGTGTTTGTTATAAGTGTGCACGTTGTAAGTGCAACACTCCTTGTCGTTCTTTAGGAATGGTATCTGATAATCGCGAAGATAAAATTCAATTCATTAGGGATGGCTTGAGTAAGGAGTCTTTGGATGATATATCATTGACTCTTAAAATGCATCCTCGTGGATATGTTCATCGAGAGATTCGCAAGTTACATACATAATTTCAAAAAGAAAGACAACAATACAGTCTCGGGAATCTGACTTTAAAAGACCCTGTTTGCCAATTTATAAGAAAGTTGGATAGGAAGCCTATCCCCGACCCATAGAGGGCGTTCAAGCCGTTACTGGACGTAAAACCAGAGGAAGTTGTGAGCCACAATCCTAACTACCAGTACATATTATTTTAAATTATTTCTTTGATTTCCTTTACTTTAATTACTATTTTGATTTATTTTTTACCGATAGTATCTAACCTTTTTTTGTTCACGATCTATTTTCCTAATAATTATCATTTTGCAGGTATTAGTGCATTTATTACTCACAATTTTTCAGGATCTATAAATTCAGCTCGTCACTTCTCAATCTTCAACACATCTAGCTAAGAGAGATAGCACAAATGGAGACAACTTCAAAACGACGATTCACTAATATCTGTGTGTTTTGTGGAACTAGCTCTGGAACTAAACCATAATTTGTTGAGGCTGCGAGAGAATTGGGTAGAGTTATGGTAAACAGAAACATGCACTTAGTATATGGCGATGGCAATCTTGGATTGATGGGGTGTATTTCAAAGGTTGTACAAGAAGGTGGCAGTCAAGTTTTGGGGATCATTCCAAAACCCTTAACAGAGGACAACATCATCGGAAAATCAAATGGAGAAGAATGTATTGTCCCAGGTATGTCTGAAAGCCTCACTTAAATGATCAATCATGTTGATGATTTCATTGCTTTACCATGTGGGCTAGGAACGTTGGAAGAAATATTCACAATTGCGTCAAGGGCAAACTTGAATATTCACCAAAAACCCATTGGGCTGTTTAATGTTAATGGATTTTTCGATTTTTTTTTTTTTTATTTCTTGAAGATGCCAAAAGAAATGAGTTTATTTTAAAATTGGTAAGAGATATCTTCCTAACTGCAAGAAAAGCTGATGATTTAATTGACCAACTCTTAACTAATGTACCAAAAATCAACCCTAGTCTTTCCAAATTAAACTGGTCTGATAACGATCGTGGCAAAAAGCGCAAAGTAAACCTAACCTTAATTTGTAATCTTTAGTCGTAGCTGTAACTGTCGATTCCACACTAACTAGGTGATATCTTTTAAACTCTACTTCTCTTTATTTAAACATTAGGGATAATGTCTCATTTTGGTTGGGGGGAATGGATAATTTACTAGATAATTTTCATATTTCATTGATGTTTTTATTTTAAAACAAAAATGTTTTTACTTTGTTGTTATTTTGTGTGTAAGAATATATATATCCATATATATACACACAAACTAACAACAAATTTGTTTTCTAAACCAAGTGGAATTGTTGTTCAGATGTGGCTGTGTAAGGAGTTTTCACTCTTGAGACGCATCTCAATATAATTCGTAACAAGTTATTTGTTGTTCCATTCTTTTTTGAATCATTTAAATTTATGAATTCTCCATAACATTGATTAAATTTTATCTTTATATGCTCATCTGACAGATATTGTCAACAACATGGTAACATATGATCATGGGTGGTAAGTGAAAATTCTGTAATATTCAGTTCTCTAGTCTGTTGGAGGTAATAACCGGACATCTTGCCTATTCATGCTTTTACTTAGTAACCGGACATCTTGCCTCAGCAAGCAGTGATTGTTTGCGTAAAACGGTAGAGTTTGATTTAGTTTGATAAAGCTTTTTAATTAGTAACCGGACATCTTCCTCAACAAGCAGTGATTGTTCGTGTAAAATGATAGAGCTTGAATAAAAATAGAGTTTGAATAAAGTTCATTTTCGTAGCCTTTTTAACTCGAGCAATTAAGTTCGTAAGGGTGTCTTAACACTTAGTAGCCTAAGGCCAACTAGTCTTGGAATTACTCGCCCAAAGCTCGTTACAAGGGTTAAAAAGAAAGCTTAAGGGAATCAAACACTTTTCCTTTTTATCTGAGATCCGAGCAATTAAGTCTGTAGGGGTGTCTTAACACCTAGTGCCCTAAAACCACCTGGTTTGGGAGTCACTGGCCAAAAATTCGATACAAGGATTGAAGATATGTTTATAAATAAATTTTCGTTGCGGCAGTACATGAATTGGGTAGAGTCATAACTGAAAGGAATATGCACCTAGTATATGACGGTGGCAATCTTGGACTAATGGGGTACGTTTCAAGGGCTGTATAGGAATGAGGTAGTCAAGTTTTGGGAATCACCCCAAAACCTTGGCAGAGCCGAATCTTATAGGACCATCAAACATAGATGAATGTATTGTACCAAGTATGTCTGAATGACTTGTGGAAATGATTAAC
>SKCR01031532.1:0-18822 GCA_019454045.1 Zanthoxylum bungeanum | reverse complement strand
AAACCTCATTTACATTGAGGGAATAGGTGAGAAGAGACTACAAAGAGATTATAAAAGAGATAAGGTGGACAAGCAGGTCCAATTTATAATTCTAAAATTTACAATAAATTTCTAAAATTACACTTTCCCTTCAATATCCATCCGCTTATACACTATTCATTCATTCACATACACGATATTCATCAAAGACATTTGCTATACAACCAATCTATGTTGGAAATCTAATAACCATATCCCAAGATCAAAAACAAGCAAGATATATATAAGAATGAACTAGATTGAAGTAATGGCGGAAACAATACTCACAAAAACAATGTGGATGCAATGGATGAAGCAAAATTGCTCCTTTGTGCAGTGGGGAATTCGGCCAAGCAGTAAAGAGAAGCTCCAAGCTTAAGTTGATCCTTCCAAGCTCTAAGATGAGTTTCCCATAACACCTTGTATGATCCCTTGATGGTGCTAGCCAAAGATGTGTTTTTATGTTCCAAACAAACACAAATTCTTCAAGCTTTTGCAACAAAAACCTGAAAAATGGAGAGCCAAGAAACTGTCACAGTTTCGGTAATTAGAGAGGGAGAGAAGTAATTGATTTTTGTCTCAAAAATCAATTTATATTTATGTAATAATATATTAAATAATAATATACTTATGACAAAAACCATGCAAAGACTTAGAGTGTCTAACACTCAATTCCATGCAATACCCTTGAGTGCTTTGTACACTATCTTCATGCAATACATCTTGATTAAATAATGCAAATAATGACAAGTGTCATGTGGGCCCCACACGTTTCCAAATGAAAGTGGGCCCACGTGCACTCACGCGTTCGGGTTCGATATATCGAAATACCGAGCTTACGTCGCGACGTTAATTAAATCGAATTTAAATAAATAATTGCGCCTAGCGAAATTATTATTTACGTCGCTAACGAATTAATTCTAAATTAACTCGTTTGCCCGAAATAAAATCTAATTTCAATTTGCGTCGAAATCGAATTCCGATTATTATATCGAATATATAATTTTACGATTAATTCTAAATTAATTCTCTCTCTTTTTATAGTACTTTATCCAAGATAAAGTCTCTCCGTAATTAATCCAAGATTAATCGAGTTTGAATCATACGTCATCGGTGAATCTTCGGGAAGCGACCCAAGAGACCTCTAGATATGTTGGCAGTAAATCCGGTTGTCGAACTATTCGAACACGTACGTACAAGTACTACGTTTTTACCGATTTACAAGACAAGGTTAGCTTCTAGCAAAACGCCATGCCTACCCAATTCTCTAGAAATATTCTTACTGGAATATTAGATCTATGACAGGCGTAGTATACCGTAGTATAGTGTATATCGAACCAGTATCGGATGATCACATGTAAGGCCTGGGGCGCTGGATATGTGTCTGCCCCGTACGATACACATATCGGACATCAAGCAACCAGTCTCTTTGAATCGGATAATCCTGACCTAGTCATATTATCCCGATGGTTGCAACCATTATAGAGTACTCGTTCTGTATCCCTCGCGATCATCATCTCCATATGTCTGAAGTGATACTTCCATCTTGACATCACACCCAGTACACTACGATTCTCGATATAAACCCAGAAGAGGTATACACAGAACTCGTTAAAGCCCTGGGACCACCAAACCTAAATTTTACCGATTGTCGTAAGTACTAGCGATGCAAATCTCAGGTTAAGATCATATGCACCTACCCTGAAGCGGACTCCCATAGACACGCAGACTATACCAATGGGACTCCGTGGGGTCTATCCAGAGCGAAGCTGTTTTCGTACCATCGGTAAAACACAACCTCCTACCGCACTTGCATAAGTATCCATACTTAAATATATGAGAACTATGCCGTTGTACCCTTACAACATGCACAAGTGCAGTACTAGTCTATTCCGCATTATCGATGTCCAATCTCGATAATACTACGACTAGGGATATTTAATGATTAAACCTTTATGGATTGATACTGTCTCATATCATCACAATCCGGAACTAATCATAGGGACTTTTACCATTTATATATCAAAGTAAATAAATTACAAAACGGTAAAAGGCAATTTCATTACTACATAGTTGATTTTGTACAATAATACAATATCATTTACAAAATAGTGACGCTATGGGTCATTACTCTCTAACAATCTCCCACTTGGCCTATAGCCAGTCACTCAAGCATCTAATACCTGAACTATGTACATGTCGCTCAAACTTTTCCCGAGGAATAGCCTTCGTCAGCGGATCTGCAATATTATCCTCTGATGCGATCTTCTCGATCTTCACATCGCCACGATGTATGATCTCTCGAATCAGATGGAATCTTGAAGAACATGTTTGGATCGTTGATGAGACCTTGGTTCCTTAGCCTGTGCTATAGCCCCGCTATTGTCACAATACAATGGAACGGGCTCAGCTGCTAACGGAACTACTCCTAATCCAATTAGGAATTTTCGGATCCAAACTGCTCTTTTGCTGCTTCAGCTGCTGCAATGTACTCCGCTTCAGTTGCTGAATCGGCAACAGTATCTTACTTGGAAGATTTCCAGCTCACTGCTCCGTTATTCAAGCAAAATATGTACCCGGTTTGCGACTTGAAGTCGTCTCTGTCGGTTTGGAAACTTGCATCGGTATACCCAGATACCTCAAGTTCTCCATCTCCATAGATTAAGAAAACATCCTTAGTTCTTTTAAGATACCTAAGGATATTCTTAACCGCCATCCAGTGATCCTGTCCTGGATCGGCCTGATATCGACTGCACATGCTCAAAGCATAGGACACATCAGGTCGTGTACATATCATGGCATACATGATCGATCCGACTGCCGAGGGAACGGAGTCCGACTCATGTTGTCTCTCTCATCTTGTGTTTTAGGACACATGTCCCTAGATAGAAAGACGCCATGTGATGTTGGCAACAGTCCCTTCTTGGACTGATCCATGTTGAATCTCTTCAACACTTTATCAATATATGTACTGGGAGAGTCCAAGTAGCTTCTAGATCTATCCCGGTAGATCTTTATTCCTAGAATAAAAGCTGCTTCTCCAGATCTTTCATGGAGAATTTCAATGAAAGCCAAGCTTTCACCGACGTTAACATGGGAATGTCATTGCCTATAAGCAATACATCGTCGACATAAAGGACAATAAAGTCAGTGCACTCCCACTAACCTTCTTATATACACAAGGATCATCTACGTTTTGAATGAAATCATATTCTTTTATGACCTCATCAAAACGTTGGTTCCATGACCTCGATGCTTGCTTCAGTCCATAAATGGACGATTTAACTTACAAACCTTGTTTGCAAGTCTTGGTGCGATAAAACCGTCAGGTTGTTGCATATAAACATCCTCCAACAGGTTTCCGTTAAGGAAAGCGGTTTTAACGTCCATCTGCCATATTTCGTAATCGTAATATGCAGCTATTGCAAGCATTATCCGAATGGATTTAATCATGGCAACGGGTGAGAAAGTTTCGTCATAATCAACTCCAAGTTGTTGACGATACCCCTTCGCTACGAGCCTAGCTTTGTACGTTTGTACGTTGCCATCCATGTCTGTCTTCTTCTTGAAGACCCATTTGCATCCAATAGGCTTTACGCCTTCTGGTGCATCAACCAGTGTCCAAACTTGGTTGGTATACATGGAATCCATTTCGGCCTTCATGGCTTCTTGCCATAAAGTGGATTCGATACCCTGTATCGCTTCCTCATACGTAGCCGGTTCAGTATCCTCAATAAGATTAATATCTACATGAGGTGAGATCAGGAATCCATACCTCTCAGGTATTACCCTGACTCTCTCCGACCTACGTAGTCCTTGTGTAACTGAAGATTGTGGTTCAGTCTCATCCTGGATGGACTGTTCATGTTCCGTTCTTGATTCATTGCCAGGAACAGTATCACTACGACTTTCATCGAGTTCTACTTTCCTCCCACTAAACACTGCATTTAGGAATCCTTCTCAAGGAAAACCGCATGTAGAGCAACAAATACTTTGTTCTCTTTGGGTTATAGAAGTAATATCCTTTGGTTTCCTTAGGATATCCAACAAATAGGCATTTATCTGATTTGGGTTCAAGTTTGGTACCTTCCAAACGTTTGACGTATGCCCAGCAACCCCAAATCTTCAGGAATGAGAAACCTGGTTTCTTTCCTGTCCATATCTCATACGGAGTCTGTTCAACAGACTTTGACGGAACCTATTCAAAATAAGAATTGCACTTTCTAATGCATGTCCCCAGAAGGATATAGGCAGCTCAGTGCGACTCATCATCGACCTTACCATATCAAGCAAGGTACGGTTTCTCCGTTCAGACACACCATTTAATTGTGGTGTTCCAGGAGGAGTCCATTGTGAAAGAATACCATATTCTTTCAAGTAATCTTGAAACTCATTACTTAAGTATTCGCCACCACGGTCCGACCGTAATGTTTTAATACTCTTGCCTGTTTGTTTTTCAACTTCGTGTCGAAACTCTTTGAATTTCTCAAAAGTTTCCGACTTGTGTCATCATTAGATACACATAACCATAACGTGATGCATCATCCGTAAAGGTTACGAAGTATCGATATCCACCTCTAGCCTGGCTAGACATGGGCCCACAAACGTCACTATGAACGAGGGCTAACAGTTCAGTGGCACGTTCACCTTTACCACTAAAAGGTGATTTAGGCATTTTGCCTAATAAACAAGATTCGCAGACGTCATATGAATTTGGATCAAATCCGTCCAAGTACCCACTCTTCGAAAGTGTGGATATGCGAGTCTTGTTGATGTGTCCCAGACGACAATGCCACAAATAAGTTTCTTCTTTTGGATTACTCATTTGAGCCTTTTGTTGTTATTTTACATTTTGGAGATTCATTTATATTCAAAATATAAAGACCATTATTTGCATCAGCACTGCAAATTTCTGCATCATTCATATATAAATAACACCTGGTGTTTTGAATACAAAAGTGTACCCTTTTTGGGTTAACAAAGATACAGAAATAATATTCCTAGTTAAACTAGGAACAAAATAACAGTCATTTAGTTTAAGTACATGCCCCGAGGGCAGTTCCAAAACAAAAGTGCCTACGGCCAAAACAGCAACAGAAGTTCCATTTCCAACTCGTAGATCTACCTCCCCCGAAGCCAGTCTCCTGCTATCATGCAGATCCTGCACATCAGTACAAATATGAGAACCACAGCCAGAATCAAAAATCCAATTTTTATTAAGACTGGAAGTAGTCATATTTATCTCAATAACAAACATACCTGAGGCCGGAGCCTTGCCCGCCTGTATGTCCTCCTTATGTCCCTTGTTCATGCGGCAGTCACGCTTCCAGTGACCTCTCTTGCCGCATTTCAGGCAAACATCTTGAGACTTGTCCCTTGGCTTCCCAGAAGCCTTTGTTGACTTGGCCTTGCCTTTGTTCTTTCTTTTTCTTCTTAACACCCCCAGTTGCCTTGAGCCCAGCTTTCGGCGTTTGAGATGTTGTTGCAAAGTGCGCCTCGCGCTTGTTGCTTTCAGAAGTTCTTTCTCTGACTCCTTGAGAATCGACAACAACTCTCCAAGAGTGTCATCGAATTCATCAGTTTGTAGTTGATGACAATCTGTTTCCAAGTATCGGGTAGTGACTGTAAATTACATCTATAGCCAGCTCAGACTCCAAGACTATACCCATATTAACCAATTCATCATATCGGCTATCATTTGAGTCCCATGGACCTCAACAGAACTACCATCAGTCATACGGGAGCGAAAGATTTCTTCACTAACTCGTACCTTGCCATCCGCTTATTAGTGCGGTGAGAGATCTTGCAATCTTGCCATCATATTATAAGGATCCAAGTCCCTATTTTGGCGACGAAAGTGTTGAGTCATTGAAGCAAGCATGATCGACTGAGCCGTGTCACTATCATCACTGTGAGTTTTCCATACTCCAGCTCAAGTGGCTCAGTGGGCTTAGGCCCGAGAGGTCTTTGTATCGTATACAGTATCCTCTCCGCCCCAAGGACTATCCTTAGGTTCATTTCCCAGTCGGCGAAGTTGGTGCCCTTGAACATATTATCACCCATGATTATGTCACGGACATTTCCCTTGTTTGCCATCTTAACTACGATAATCTAATTATCTAGTTAACGATATGTGGGTACAGTCTAACTGTTACATAAAAAAAAAATAACATTTTATTAGTCCAACTAATGTTAAAAATTGACGAAATAAATTTTGTAAGCGCGTAAAGCTAAGTATCTGAATGAAATTGCAAACTCAATACTAGCCTCCCACTATTTTCTACAAGTCTCTAACCCTCTGTTGAGTACTCGGGAAATCCAATTTCCTAGTGGGCTAGGATCCCGTTAAATAACACACAACCTTGACTTTGGCCAACAAGTTGTATGATATTTAACTAGGTAGATCTCGAAGATCAATTGGATCCCATCCAATTCCTAGATCCGGTAGGTGGACATCCAAGTCCAAAACATATATATCTAATACATACGTCAATGTATCCAATACATTTTCCTAACCATTTCCTCTGAATCAACTAAGCCTTGGCTTTGGCACAACAAACCTAATGATTCCAGTTAAGCGGGACCCATTGACAAGGAAAGTTTCGTAATCAATGTCGATGGACAAGAAGTGATCTTGACTTTGGCCAACAAATCACAACTTGGACAGGACACCGATGTGGAACAAAACTCTCATGATTCAAACACATCCTCAATTGACAAAGGTCTTGACTTTGGCCAACAAACCAATGCCAATTTCGGATCTTGAGAAAGAATCATTCAACGGAAGGAAAATCGCTTAATATTGTTTGAGGGATTTTTCGCGTAATTGGCAACCAATTAATTTATCTTTGTTAGGTCTCATCATCATACACCCTTAAGCATGCTTCTAAAACATCATAAAGCGCGTAAAGTAAAGTAATAGTGATATGCGGATGGATATATAACAACTTGTTCCTAGAACAAATCACTCCCTTTCCTCTCCCCGCTAGCACTATTCTACTTCTACCCAATTACATAATACAATAAGAGAAACCTCATTTACATTGAGGGGAATTAGGTGAGAAGAGAATACAAAGAGATAAAGAGATAAGGCTGGACTCGCAGGTCCAATTTATAAATTCCAAATTTACAATAATTTCTAAAATTACCCTTCCCTTCTAATATCCATCCGATATACACTATTCATACTACACATCCACATTCATTCATTCATTCAAGGCATGTTATACAACCAATCAAATCCAATTAATTAGTCTTTAATTAGGTGACAATACAATGTTCAAACAATGTTTGCATTTGCGCGAGTCCAACTCGTTTTGTGAATAAATACTTATGGTATGAATTCACGAATTATATCGAACTACTCGTTAAATCCAATTTCAAGTCGTATTCAATACTAATCCTTTTATTTAATTCTAAATTAAATATATACACTTTTATTGTGCTTTTATAACTTAGATTCCAAATCTAGTACTATTGGGTCTCAAAGCCCAACTAACATCTAATGTCCGTTTAATTAAAGTCCGATGGGCTTTCTATTGATTTCATTAGGCTTGGGCCTTGGTCAATGTGGGTCAAACCCAATTTCCAAGCCCAATAAGGAATCACCCTCATTTGCCTTAAAATCAATATCAAGCCCATAAGGCCCAATTAAACATAAAAGCCCATTTATTACATTTGGACTTAAATGGTGTGATGATTAAGGCCCATTTTGGATCCAATCCAAATGGTCCAAATCTACTTGGCCCAACCAAGCCCATTTATGACCAAATATAATAGTTTTAGGCCCAATTCCAATTTAAGCCCAATTAACTAAATTTTAAAATTCCAAATTTATAACTTAATTAATTAAAGTGTATTTTCATGATTAATCCTTAAATCAATATTCCCAAATATCAAATAATCTATTAATCATATTTTTATCTTAAATACATGTCCAACATTATTTAATCAAAAAATCAAGTCCCTAATCATCATCAAGCATTCGGCCAAGGTGATTAATATGGTTCCGATTTCGTTTTCAATCCAATCAAGTCACAAATGATCATCTCCATATTATTTCAAGTCATCCAATGTCTTAAAATTAAAAAATCATCTAGTCCTCATGCTTGCATGTATTCGGCCAAGCCACTTTGGGGTTGGAAAAATTAATCCAATTTATTTTCCATGAAATTGATGATGTATAATCCATTTAACATACATCTAAGCATATTTAATCAAGCAAACTCATCAAATCATGCTTCAAACAATTTTCCCCAAATAACATCCTAATATATTTGCATGCATTTTTAGGCTCAATGATACCATTGTTGGAAATCTAATAACCATACCCAAGATCAAAAACAAGCAAGATATATATAAGAATGAACTAGATTGAAGTAATGGCGGAAACAATACTCACAAAAACCAAATGTGGATGCAATGGATGAAGCGAAAATTGCTCCTTTGTGCAGTGGGGAATTCGGCCAAGCAGTAAAGAGAAGCTCCAAGCTTAAGTGATCCTTCCAAGCTCTAAGATGAGTTTCCCATAACACCTTGTATGATCCCTTGATGGTGCTAGCCAAAGATGTGTTTTTTATGTTCCAAACAAACACAAATTCTTCAAGCTTTTGCCACAAAAACCTGAAAAATGGAGAGCCAAGAAACTGTCACAGTTTCGGTAATTAGAGAGGGAGAGAAGAATTGATTTTTGTCTCAAAAATCAATTTATATTTATGTCATAATTATATTAAATAATAATATACTTATGACACAAACCATGCAAAGACTTAGAGTGTCTAACACTCAATTTCCATGCAATACCCTTGAGTGCTTTGTACACTATCTTCATGCATTACATCTTGATTAAATAATGCAATAATGACAAGTGTCATGTGGGCCCCACACGTTTCCAAATGAAAGTGGGCCCACGTGCACTCACGCGTTCGGGTTCGATATTTCCGAAATACCGAGCTTACGTCGCGACGTTAATTAAATCGAATTTAAATAAATAATTGCGCCTAGCGAAATTATTATTTACGTCGCTAACGAATTAATTCTAAATTAACTCGTTTGCCCGAATTAAAATCTAATTTCAATTTCGCGTCGAAATCGAATTCCGATTATTATATCGAATATAATAATTTTACGATTAATTCTAAATTAATCGTTCTCTCTCTTTTTAGTAGCTTTATCCAAGATAAAGTCTCTCCGTAATTAATCCAAGATTAATCGAGTTTGAATCATACGTCATCGGTGAATCTTCGGGAAGCGACCCAAGAGACCTCTAGATATGTTGGCAGTAAATCCGGTTGTCGAACTATTCGAACACGTACGTACCTAGTACTACGTTTTTACCGATTTACAAGACAAGGTTAGCTTCTAGCAAAACGCCATGCCTACCCAATTCTCTAGAAATATTCTTACTGGAATATTAGATCTATAACAGGCGTAGTATACCGTAGTATAGTGTATATCGAACCAGTATCGGATGATCACATGTAAGGCCTGGGGCTGGATATGTGTCTGCCCCGTACGATACACATATCGGACATCAAGCAACCAGTCTCTTTGAATCGGATAATCCTGACGTAGTCATATATCCCATTAGGTGCAACCATTATAGAGTACGTATCGTTCTGTATCCCTCGCGATCATCATCTCCATATGTCTGAAGTGATACTTCCATCTTGACATCACACCCAGTACACTACGATTCTCGATAAACCCAGAAGAGGTATACACAGAACTCGTTAAAGCCCTGGACCACCAAACCTAAATTTTACCGATTGTCGTAAGTACTAGCGATGCAAATCTCAGGTTAAGATCATATGCACCTACCCTGAAGCGGACTCCCATAGACACGCAGACATACTACCAATGGGACTCCGGGGTCTATCCAGAGCGAAGCTGTTTTCGTACCATCGGTAAAAACAAACCTCCTACCGCACTTGCATAAGTATCCAATACAAATATATGAGAACTATGCCGTTGTACCCTTACAACATGCACAAGCAGCAGTACTAGTCTATTCCGCATTATCGATGTCCAATCTCGATAATACTACGACTAGGGATATTTAATGATTAAACCTTTATGGATTGATACTGTCTCATATCATCACAATCCGGAACTAATCATAGGGACTTTACCATTTATATTAAGTAAATAAATATAAACAAAACGGTAAAAGGCAATTTCATTACTACATAGTTGATTTTGTACAATAATACAATATCATTTACAAAATAGTGACGCTATGGGTCATTATGTCTAACAATCTAATCTAATTAATTAGTCTTTGTTTAAGTGATCATCCAATGTTCAAACATTGGTTTGATTTTGCGCGAGTCCAACTCGTTTGAGAATAAGTACATAAGGTACGAATTCACAATTATATCGAACTACCCGTTAAATCCAATTTAAGTCGTATTCAATACTAATCAATTTATTTAATTCAAATTAAAGTTTACACTTTTAATTGCTTTTAAAGATTAGGATTCTAAATCTTATCAAATTGGGTCTCCAAGCCCAACTAACATCCAATGTTGGTTAATTAAAGTCCGATGGGCTCAATTGATTTAAAAGGCTGGGTTTGGTCATGTGGGTCAAACCCAATTACCCAGCCCAAATAAGGAATCACCCTGAAGTGCCATAAAATCAATTCAAGCCCTAGGCCAATTAAACATAAAAGCCCATTAATTAAATTTAATATTCCAAATTTTAAAATTCAATTGATAAGTGTAATTGCAGATTAATTCATAAACCAAATATTTCAAAAACAACCAATTAATTATTAATATCAATTGTTCAAAACACTTGTCTAACATTTATTTGAACAAAAAATCAAGTCCTTTAACATGTCATGTTGTATTCGGCCAAGAGGGATTTTTGCGGTTCGATTGTTTTCAATCCAATTGATCACTAATCTACATCCCGTATGATTTTAAGTCATATAATGAACTTGCAAAAAAAAAAAATCCAATAAGTGAAGGATCTCCATTTCGGTCAACAACAATTTGGTTTTAAAAATTCATCCAATGCATTTTCTCAAAATTGATCATGTAATACATCATATTACATACATTTAAGCATACTCAAATCATCTAATGAACTTGTGCATGCAAATACCAAACCAGTAAAATGACCTACACATTCGGCCAAGGCATCAATTTTGGGGGAAAAATCATGCAATGCATTTTTCTCAAAATTGATCATGTATTATATCATACATATAATCATGCTTAAGTCATCAATAAACTTGTGAATGAAAAATTCCAAACCAATGGAAGCACCTCCACATTCGGCCAAGACCAACCACTTTGGGGAAAAATCATCCAATGCATTTTTCCTTAAAATTGATCATGTAATATATCATATAACATACATATAAGCATACTTTAGCATCCAATTTCACAAGAACATGCTCAATCAATTTCCCAAAATTAACCCTGATGTATTTCATGCTTAAACATGGCTCCATGATACCATTGTTGGTTTCTATAATTAGTCCCAAAGAAAGATTAAGCCATGAAATACAAATAACATACATGCAAAGCTAGAAACATGGCGGAATCATACTTACTAAGCTTTGTGACGAAAATGGTGAAGACAATCCTTGAGTCTTCAAGGTGGAAGTTTCGGCCAAGATGAAGAGAAGAGAAGCTTCAAGTCTTCAAGTGTTCCAAGCTCCAAGGTGTTTCCCTATCACCTCTTTTGATCCTTCAATGTGCTAGCAAAATGGAGAAATGAAAATGATTTTTCTGCCTTTGGTTTGAAGCTCACGGCGTGAGCAAAGGAGAGGAAGAAGAGTGTTAGACTTTTCAATTTTGGTTCTCTTTCTTTTTGTTCCCAAAACCGTGAGTTGCCAAATGAAAAGCAATGATAGGATATCAAATACCAAAATGAATTTTTTAATTAAAAAACCTTTCAAAAACCGTGAAAGGTTTTCCCTCCAAAGGAAAATTCATCATATGCCATCATTATCTCACATTGAGAATAGAGACAATGTATCATCCCATAAAGGTGACTAGATACATCCATCATCTATTTGTGTCAAGTAATAGAGAATTAATTGTACATTTGTATGTTGCCATCCAGAAACACATTGCTTAAGTATTCGCCATCCAGAAACACATTGCTTCAGTCCAGAAACTAATTGTACATTTGTATGTTGCCATCCATGTCGGTTTTCCTCTTGAAGACCCATTTGCATCCAATAGGCTTTACGCCTTCTGGTGCATCAACCAGTGTCCAAACTTGGTTGGTATACATGGAATCCATTTCGGAATTCATGGCATCTTGCCATAAACCGGAGTCGATACCATGTATCGAGTCCTCATACGTAGCCGGCTCGTCTTCCTCAATAAGATTAATATATAGATGAGGTGAGATCAGAAACCCATACCACTCAGGTTGTTTTCTGACTCTCTCCGACCTACGCGGTCCTTGTGTATTTGAAGATTGTGGTACAGTCTCATCCCTGATGGACTGTTCATGTTCCGTTGAGGATTCTGTGCCAGGAATAATATCACTCTGATTTTCATCGAGTTCTACTTTCCTCCCACTTATCACTACATTTAGGAATTCCTTTTCAAGGAAAACCGCATGTAGAGCAACAAATACTTTGTTCTCTTGTTGGTGATACAAGTAATATCCTTTGGTTTCCCTATGATATCCTACAAATAAGCATTTATCGGATTTGGGTTCAAGTTTGGAACCATCCAAATGTTTGACGTATGCCCAGCAACCCTAAATCTTCAGGAATAAGAAACCCGGTTTCTTCCTTTCCATATTTCATATGGAGTCTGTTCAACAGACTTTGACGGAACCTTATTCAAAATAAGTATTGCACTGTTCAATGTATATCCCCATAAGGAAATATGTAGCTCTGTACGACTCATCATAGACCTTACCCTGTTTAACAAAGTTCGATTTCTCCGTTCGGACACACCATATAATTGCGGTGTTCCGGGAGGAGTCCATTGTGAAAGAATACCATATTCTTTCAAGTAATCAAGAAACACATTGCTTAAGTATTCGCCACCACGGTCCGACCGTAATGTCTTAATACTTTTTCCGGTCTGTTTTTATACTTCGTGTCGAAACTCTTGAATTTCTCAAAAGTTTCTGACTTGTGTCTCATAAGATACACATAACCAAAACGTGATGCATCATCCGTAAAGGTTACGAAGTATTCATATCCCCCTCTAGCCTGGCTAGACATAGGCCCATAAATGTCACTATGAACAAGGGCTAACAATTCAGTGGCACGTGCACCTTTACCGTTAAAAGGTGATTTAGGCATCTTGCCTAATAAACAAGATTCGCAGACGTCATATGAATTTGGATCAAATCCGTCCAAGTACCCACTCTTCGAAAGTGTGCATATGCGGGTCTTATTTATGTGTTCCAGACGACAATGCCACATATAAGTTTCATCTTTATTAATTACTTTAAGCCTTTTGTTTGTTAGATTATATCTTTAAGATTGATTCATATTCCAAATATAAAGACCATTATTTGCCTCAGCAGTGTAAATTTCCATATCATTTTTATATATAAAACACCCAGTGTTTCTAAATACAAAAGTATACCCACATTGGGCTAACATAGATACATAAATAATATTCCTAGTCAAACTAGGTACAAAATAACAGTTTATAAGTTCAAGTACATGCCACGAGGGCAGTTCCAAAACATAAGTGCCCACGGCCAAAACGACAACTCGAGTCCCATTTCCAATACGGAGGTCAATCTCTCCTGAGGCCAGTCTCCTGCTAATCTGCATATCCTGCACATCAGTACATATGTGAGTACCACAACCAGAAACAAAAATCCAATTTTTAAAACTATAAGTGTATGGGTTATTTAGGGGGTGAGTCCGGTAACGCAGCGGAAGCGGTGAAAATCCGATTTTCAGATTTCAAAACTTTTTCTTGGATTAATTAAATAAACATATTTATTTAATTGCCCAATAATTGAATTATGAAACAAAATTTCAAATGAATCATATTCAAGTGAAATTACCAAATACCCTTATATGGTATTTTGTCCATTTTAGTCCGAAATTGATCCAATCAATTTTGAATGATTCTAAATCATTTCTAGGATGAACTTATGATGTTCAAAACATCAAAACATCAAAGCAACCAAAATCCCCAATTATTCCTCACAAAGCCGAGAGCACCATTTGGTGCCAAATTTGACCATTTGGTCATTTCATGCTTCAAAACTCATCCAAATGAAATCCAATCAACATGAAACTTTGCATGCATCATATACACACCCAAATGCTCAACATATATGAAAACCCCCAAATTTGGAATTGGTCAAGAACCCTAATTTTTCAATTTTCACAAATTGGACAAATTAGACCAAATACATTAAATCAATTACTTCAATCATCATTCTTCCATCCAATCCAAGTCTCAACACAATGAAACAACTCAAGATCAAATCTAGGTCATTTAAGAGTGGGTCAATAACTCTAGATTAGCAACATGGTTTCAAAAACCTTAAAAGAATGTTTATAACTACAATAGTTACAAGCTTTCTTCATTACACATGCTCAACACTTTCAACCAAATATCCATCATCAAAAACACAAGAAATAATGAAAAGAATAACTTAAGAACATCACAAGATGTTGCCTAGATCCTAAGGAATAAATTCCTTCTAATAGTAAGTTTGAAAAACTTACAAAATCCAAGCTTTTCTTTAAGTTTTTCCTTTTCTCCTTCACTTGCTTTCTTTGTATTCTTTAATGGTGTTTCTTGTAAAGTGTATTAGGTTAACAATTAAATGAAATGAAAAACAATATATACTTGTTACATTTCCACCTTGGCCGAAATTCAAAGCCAAAAACAAGAAATTGTAATTTCAATTTCATTTCAATTATCATTATATCAACTTGCACAAATATCTTATAAACTACTTTATTAGATATTTATTTTGGTCAGCAAATGCAACTAATGTCATTTACTTTAAATATCCTAATGTAAGATATTTATGTTTTAATTAATTTAATCATTTAACAATTAAATAATTAATTAATTAATCAAATACAAATATATTAAATATATGTATAATATTTACATTAAATATTAAAAAACATATATTCATTTAGGAAATAAGTCAAATAACTCATTTTGACTATTAATTAATGTGTATTTAAATTAATCAAGTATTAAATGTAAATACACAATAATTAAGGAAATGACTATCTAGTCTCTTTAGCATGTATCTTGCGTTTAACCGTTAAACGACTTTATAAATAATCAATATTATTTATTTATGTTGCTCTAGTGCTCAACGAGTATGTTTCATTATTGAGACTCTCTAGGTTCAGGTATATCCGTCACAAAATCTAATTTCGTGTCCATAATCTATCCACCCGTAGATTATGACGATCACGGATAATCTCGCTGAACCATACAGGTCGAGGTCATCGCAAATGTATAATTACTCCGTCACAGGTATCCGGATAAATCCCAGAGATATAGATGTAAACGTCAAATCTCTATTGGGATTATCCAGTCGACTATTCTATTAGCAATCTCAAAAGAATGTTTAGAACTAGCTTCTAAACTTTACCACGGGCCCATGGTTTTATCTGATTGCTAATCATATGGACTACCTATGCTCTGGTACACAGAACTGACGGATCCTATCTTGATACACATAGGACACCCTGAGGATCTATCTACACCCAACGAACAGGCGAAGGTCTGATCTTAATAGATCAGTGACGTGACTGCCGTCTAAGTGTAGAAGATGTCTCATGCGCCCACAATGGCATCTCAAGTCTAAGAATCACAAGTGCTACTCAACCCAAGAAGATTCTTATTGACGCTAGTGTACCATCCATTAAGAATCTTCGGTGAGTCGTTCAGTTTTTATCCGCTATAAACACCTACACGTCTATACTAGTCTCCAAGACTTATGGTTCATTGAGAAACCATTGGAATCATATATTCCAGTATACGACATGTACCGGTCTCAACGGGTTTACTATACTGACCAAGTAGTGTAAACCTTGACCAGGAACTGTCTGAGAATGACAACGTCATGATACATCTCAATGTCCGTTGCGACGCTTTTGCAACTGTATCATGACTAATCATTCTAGGGTCATTACGTCTTTACCATATAAAAGAATAGATTATATTAGAGAAACTGCATATATTATTCATAATAATAATGTTTTACAGAAGTATTTTAACAGAAATAAAACCGGGAATTGGCGCTCTGAGCACCAACCCCAACAATAAGTAGACATGTTTATTTCTATAACAAACATACCTGAAGCCGGTGCCTTGCCCGCTTTGATTTCCTTCATGTGTGCCTTGTACTCACAGCAGTCACGCTTCCAGTGACCCCGCTTCCCGCACTTCAAGCATACATCTTGGGATTTGTCCTTGGGTTTCCTAGAACCCTTTGACGATTTGGCCTTGCCCTTCTTCTTATGCTTCTTCTTCTTAACACCTCTAGTTGCCTTGGGCCAAGCCCTCGGAGTCTGAGATGTTGAAGCATAGTGCGCCTCGCGCTTCTTGCCCTTAAGGAGCTTTTTTTCTGCCTCACGCAGAGTGGACATCAACTCTCAAAGAGTTTGGTCTTGGTTCAACATATTTTAGTTCATGATGAACCCACTCCAAATGTCGGGGAGAGACTATAGGATCAAATCCACTGAAGTCTCAGCCTCGAAGACTATGCCCATATGTCCGAGCTGCTCAATGTCAGCAATCATCTGTGAGACATGATGCTCAACAGATGTACCCTCTGACATGCGAGCGAGGAAGAGCTTCTTCTGCAACTCGTATCTTTACGATCTAAGATTAAATCGGTGGAGATCGTGCAACTTCGCTATCATCTCATAGGGATCCAACCCCTTTTTTTATGACGGAATTGCGGAGTCATAACGGAAAGCATTACCGATTGAGCAATCGCATTATCATCGCTATGAGTCTTCCAAAGCTCTAGCTAAAGCAACTGATCAGGTCGGGGCTTAGGCCCAATAGGTCGCTCTAAAGTGTAGAGTAACTTCTTGGATCCCAGAACAATTCTGAGATTCATATCACAGTCCTGAAAGTTTGTGCCATTAAAGACGTTTTCGCCCATGAAAATTTCCCTAATGCTCAACTTTACTGTCATCTTAACCGCAATAGTCCAACTATTCGATTAACGATGTATGGGTACAATCTAACTTATTACAATAAAAAATAATAATATATTAGTCCAACTAATAAAATAATTGACGAAATAATTTTGAAAGCGCGTAAAGCTAAGTATTTGAACGAAATTGCAAATTCAATACTAGCCTCCCACTATTTTTCGGAGAGCCTCTAACCCTCTGTTGAGTACTCAGGAAACCTAGTTTCCTAGTGGGCTAGAATCCCGTTAAATAACACACAACCTTTACTTTGGCCAACAAGCTGTATGATATTTAACTAGGTAGATCTCTAAGATCAATTGGATCTCATCCAATTCCTAGATCCGGTAGGTGGACCTCCAAGTCTGAAACATATATATAATATATATGCCAATATATCCAATATATTTTCCTAACCTTTTTCCTCTGAATCAACTAAGCCTTGGCTTTGGCACAACAAGCTTAATGATTCCAGTTAAACGGAACCCATTGACTTTGGAAAGCTTTTTAATCGATGTCGATGGACAAGAAGTGTTATTGACTTTGGCCAACAAATCACAACTTGGACAAGACACACGATATGCAACAAAACCTTTATGATTAAAACACATCCGCGATGGACAAAGGTCTTGGCTTTGGCCAACAAACCAGTGCCAATCTTGGATCTTGAGTAAGAATCACTCAATGGAAGGAAAACGCTTAATATTTTATTGAGGGTTTTTCACATAAATTGGCAAACAATTTATTATCTTTGTTAGGTCTCATAATACACCCTTAAGCATGCATTCTAAAAGCATAATAAGGCGCGAAAATAAATTAATAACGATATGCGGATGGATATCTCACAGATTGTTCCCAAAACGAATCACTCTCTTTCCTCTCCCCGGCTAGCATTACTTGCTTATACCCAATTACATAATACAATAAGAGAAACCTCATTAACATTGAGGGGAATTAGGTGAAAAGAGAAATACAAAGAATCAAGAGAGATAAGGCTGGACACGCAGGTCCAATTTAATAAATTCTAAATTTACAACAATTTCCAAAATTGCCCTTTCCCTTCTAATAAACATCTGATATACGTTATTCATTCAACACATCCATGTATTCACACAAAGCATGTTATTCAATCAATCTAATCCAATTAATCATCTTGAATAAAGTGATCATCCAATGTTCAAACAACGATTTGATTTTGCGGAGTCCAACTCGTTTGAGAATAAGTACTCAAAGTACGAATTCTTGAATTATATCGAACTACAATTTAAATCTAATTTAATTCGTATTCAATACTAATTCATATTTAATTCCAAATTAAATAACTACACTTTTTAATGTGCCTTTTGTTGGAGTTTCTAGCGGTCCCAAGATCAAAACTCAAGCATGAATCATAAGCGAATACAACGACGGAAGTGCGGAATACTTACATCGAGCGGTTGAGATGCGATTTGGCAACAAAAACGAACTGATTCTGCCCACTGCCCACTGCTCATGTGCGCCCACTGCAGCAGTTTGGTGGTCTGATTTGCGCCATTTGGATCAAGAAAAACGAGCTCCAAGCTTCATCAAAACGTTCCTTGCTCATGGGTATACTTCCCTTATCACCGTGGCATGATCCCGGAGTGTGCTAGCACTCTTGTTTTTGGCCACAAAACACACTTGCTGTCCCGCCATTT